>PVIA01009372.1:0-61731 GCA_004024845.1 Tonatia bakeri | reverse complement strand
CGCCTCTCGACCCCACTTCGCAGGCCTCCCGACTCCGCCGCTCCTTACCGGTCTGGATGTACTGGAGCCCGACTTCTGTTCAATTAATTTCCCTCTGTTCTGGTTGTTAATTGTTTCTCAATCTTTGTTGTTTTCAGTCTTGGTTGTGCGAGGAAGCACAGTGCGACTGCCTATGCCTCCATCTTGGCCGGAACTCTCAATTTATTCTTAAGTGTTTTATTCTTTTTTGATAAAATTGAAAATGATATTGTTTCTTTGTATCTTGGCTATTGTAAATAATGCTGCAGTGAACATAGGAGTGCATATATTGTTTTGAATCAGTGTTTCAGGTTTTCTTGGATATCTTCCCAGAAGTGGAGTCACTGAGTCATAAGGCAGTTCTATTTTTAATTTTTTGAAGTAAGTCAATATTACTTTCCCCAGTGGCTGCAACAGTCTGCATTTGTTTGTTGATTTCATTCATTCATTCATTCATTTTTTATTGTTATTCAAGTACATTTGTCTCCATTTTGGCCCCATAACTCCTCCCACCACATCCTTCCTTGCCTCACACCCTTGATCTAACAACCCTTTGGCTTTGTCCATGTGTCCTTTATATATATTCCTTGATAACCCTTCCCCTATTTCTCTCCATTATCCATCTCTCCCCTCCCCTCTGGTTACTGTCAGTTTGTTCTTAATTTCATTGTTTCTGGTTTGGTCATTTCTTTCTGTTCATTAGGTTCCACTTATAGATGGAATCATGTGGTATTTGTCTTTCGCTGCCTGACTTGTTTCACTTAGCATAATGCTCTTCAGTTGCATCTGTGCTGTTGTGAAGGGTAGGAGTTTGTCCTTTCTTTCTGCTGCATAGTATTCCATTGTGTAAATATATCATAGTTTTTTGATCCACTCATTTACTTAGGGACACTTAGGCTGTTTCCAATAGTTGGCTATTGTAAATAATGATGCTGTGACCATTGGGGTGCATAGGTTCTTTTAAACTGGCATTTTGGGATTCTTAGGGTATAATACCAGCAGTGGGATCACTTGATTGAAAAGCAATTCCATCTTTAGTTTGAGGAAATTCTATACTGTTTTCCACAGTGGCTGCACCAGTCTGCATTTCCACCAACAGTGCACCAGGGATCCATTTGCCCTACAACCTGTCCAGAACTTTTTTGTTGGTTTGTTTATGATAGCCATTCTGACTGGTGTGTAGTAGTATCTCACTGTGGTTTTAATTTGCACCTCTCTTATGGCTAGTGATGTTGAGCATTCTTTCATATGTCTTTGGGCCCTCTGTATGTCCTCCTTGGACCAGTGTCTGTTCATGTCCTTTGCCCATTTTTTAATTTGGTTGTTTGTCTTCCTGGTGTTTACTCATATGAGATCTTTTTATACATTTTGGAGATCAGACCCCTGTCTGAGGTATCTTTGGTAAATATGGTTTCTTGTATGGTTGTTTCACTTTCTATTTTGGTGATCATTTCTTTTGCTGTGCTGAAACTTTCTAGTTTGATGTAGTCTCATTTGTTGATACTTTCTTTTATATCCCTTGCCCTAGGGGATTTATTGGTGAAAATATGCTGTATGGGGTATCTGACATTTTCCTGCCTATTTTCCTCTAAGACTTATATGGTGTCACGACTTATATTTAAGTCTTTTATTCATCTTGAGTTTATTTTGGTGTATGGTGTAAATTGGTTGTTTAGTTTCATTTTATTGCATTTATTTGTCCTAAAATCCCAACACCATTTATCCAAGAGGCTACTTTTACTTTATTTTATGTTCCTGCCCCCTTTTTAAAATGTTAACTTACTTATTGACATGGGTTTATTTCTGGGCTTTTTATTCTGTTCCAATGGTCTATGTGTCTCTGTTCTGTGCTGCTACAGACTTATGATTACAGTGGCCTTGTAATATAGTTTGTTATCAGGTATTGTGATCCCTGCAACTTTGTTTTTCTTTCTCAAAATTGCTGGGTCTACTCAGGTTCATTTATGGTTCCATATAAATGTTGAATATTTTATCTGAAATATGTCATTGATAGGGGTTGCATTTAATATTTTGATAGGGGTTGCATTTAATCTATAGATTGCTTTGGTAGTACGGATATTTTAATGTTAATTTTTTCAATTCATGAACACAATATATGCTTTTATTTATTTGTGTCTTCCTTATTTCTTCAGTGTTCTGTAGTTTTCAGAGTAAAGGTCTTTTATTTCCTTGGTTAAGTTTATTCCTAAGTATTTTATTTTTCTTGTTGCTATAGCAAATGGGATTTTTTCTTCAGATTTCTGTTTCTGATATTTCATTGTTGGTGTACATAAATGCCCTCGATTTCTCAATGTCAACTTTGTATCTTGCCTTATTGACAAATTCACTTACTAGGTCAAATAGTTTTTTGCAGGCATCTGTAGGGTTTTCTCTGTACACTATCATGTCATCTGCAGACAGTGACAGTTTTACTATCTCCTTCCCAATTCGGATGCCTTTTATTTCTTTCTCTGATGTGATTGCTGTGGCTAGAACTTCCAATACGATGTTAAATAGAAGTGATGATGGCAGACACTCTTGTCTTTTTCCTGATCTTAAGGGGAAAGCTTTTAGTTTTTGCCCACTGAATATGATGTTGGCTGTAGGTTTCTCCTATATGGCTTTTATTATGTTGAGGTATGCTCCCTCTATTCCCACTGTGCTGAGAATTTTTGTCGGAAATGGGTGCTCTGCTTTTCCAAATACTTTATCAGCACATGTCAATGTGATCGTATGGTTTTTGTCTTTTGTACTGTTTGAGTGATATATCACATTTATTGATTTACGAATGTTGTGCTGTCCTTGAATCTCTGGGATGAATCCCACTTTGTCATGGTGTATGACCTTTTTAATGTAGTGCTGGGTGCATTTTGCCAGTACTTTGCTGAGGATTTTATTATCTATGTTCATCAGCGATACTGGCCTATAGCTTTCTCTTTTTTGTGTGTCTTTATGTGGTTTTGGAATTAGGATAATACTGGCCTCATAAACAGAGCTTGGGAGTCATCCCTCTTCCTGGATATTTTGGGAACTTTGAGTGGAATGGTGGTTAGATTCCCCCTAAATGTTTGGTAAAATTCTCATGTGAAGCCGTCTGCTCTAGGGCTTGCCTGTGTGAGGAATTATCCCATTACTGTTTAAAATTCACTAGCAGTTATTGGTCTGTTTAGGCTTTCTGCTTCCTCTTGACTCAGTTTTGGTGGATGGTATGGTACTAGATAGAAATTTGTTTATTTTGGCCAGGTTTTCAACTTTTTTTGTCATATAGTTGTTCATAGTTATTTCTTAGGATCATTTGTATTTCTGTAATATCAGGTGTAATTTTGCCTCTTTTCTGATTTTATTTATCTGGGTCATCTTTTTTTCTTGTTGAGTTTAGTTAAAGACTTGTTGATTTATCTTTTGAAAGAATTAGCTCCTGTATTTTTTAAATATATTTTATTGATTATGCTATTACAGTTGTCCCATTTCCTGCCCTTCATTCCCCTCCACCCTGCACACCCTCTCCCACCCACATTCCCCCCCTTTAGTTCATGTCCATGTGTCATATTTGTAGGTTCTTTAGCTGTTACATGTCCCATACTATTCTTACCCTCTCCCTGTCTATTTTCTACCTACCATCTATGCTACTTATTCTCTGTATCTTTTCCTCATCTCTCCTCCTCCCACTCCCCTGTTGCTAACCCTCCATGTGATCTCCATTTCTGTGGCTCTGTTCCTGTTCTATGTGTTTGCTTAGTTTGTTTTTGTTGTTTTAGGTGTGGTTGTTAATAATTGTGAGTTTGTTTTTTATCTTCCTTTTCTTAGATAAGTCCCTTGAACATTTCATAAAATAAGGGCTTGGTGATGATGAACTCCTTTAACTTGACTTTATCTGAGAAGCACTTTATCTGCTCTTCCATTCTAAATGAAAGCTTTGCTGGATAGAGAAATCTTGGATGTAGGTCCTTGCCTTTCATGACTTGGAATACTTCTTTCCAGCCCCTTCTTGCCTACAAGGTCTCTTTTGAGAAATCAGCTGACAGTCTTATGGGAACTCCTTTGTAGGTTACTGTCTCCTTATCTCTTGCTGCTTCTAGGATTCTCTCCTTCATTTTTACCTTGGCTAATGTAATTATGATGTGCCTTGGTGTGTTCCCACTTCTTTGGGTCCCACTTCTTTGGGACTCTCTGAGCTTCCTGGACTTCCTGGAAGTCTATTTCCTTTGCTAGATTGGGGAAGTTCTCCTTTATTATTTGTCCAGACAACTTTTCCACTTGTTGTTCTTCCTCTTCTCCTTCTGGTACCCCTGTATTTGGATGTTGGAATCTTTAACAATGTCCTGGAGGTTCCTAAGCTTCTCCTCATTTTTTTGAATTCTTGTTTCTTCATTCTTTTCTGGTTGGTTGTTTCTTCCTTCCCTTTGGTCTACTTCATTGATTTGAGTTCCAGTTTCCTTCCCATCACTATTGGTTCCCTGTACATTTTCCTTCATTTCACTTATCATAGCCTTCATTTTTTCATCCAATTTGTGACTAAATTGAACCAATTCTGTGAGCATCCTGATCACCAGTGCTTTGAATTGTGCATTTGATAGGTTGGCTGTCTCTTCATTGCTTAGTTATATTTTTCCTGGAGCTTTGATCTGTTCTTTTGTTTGGGCCATTTTTTTTTTTTTTTTTTTTTTTTTTTTTTTTTTTTTTTTTTTTTTTTTTTTTTTTTTTTTTTTTTTGTCTTGATGTGCCTGTTATGTATGAGGGGCAGAGCCTTAGGTTGCCCAGGGCAGGGCAACCCAGTCGCTGCATTTTGATACTGTTTGTGGGGCGTCCAAGAGGGAACAATGGCGCTTGCTCCACTGTCTGCCAGATTTCAGTCACTTCTGCCGCTTCCCCTAACCAAACTGAGCCCTTCTGGTGCTGATTCCTGTGTGGGTGGGTTTTTGTACATTCTAGGACCCTGTGGGTCTCTCCAATGAACTTTCCTGTGAGGCTAGGAGTCTCTTCTGGCACCTCAACCCCTATAGGTGTTTTCAAGTGGTGTTTTGAGGCTTTATTTCTCCTTGCTGGGACCTGGGTTATGTGGTCTGTCTCACGCCCCAGTTTCACCCGGTTTATCTGCACGTGAATGTGGGACTGCTGGGTCCTCCAGCTGCCTTGCCTGCTGGCGCCCTTCCACAATCTGCCTCCTGCTGGGTCTGTGCACTGGTGCCCTGAATGCCTGGTTCCACCAGTCACCGCCTGGGTGCCCAGGGTCCACCAGCCACTGTTTCTTTTTTTTTTGCCACAACCCCTTCCTGCCTGGCTGCTGGACTCCGCCCCTCTCTAGATGAATGTGTCTACTTTAACTCCTTGGTTGTCAGACTTTCATACGGTTTAATTTTCTTTCAGTACTGGTTGTTTTTTGTTTCTAAATTTTTGTTGTCCTTATTTTGGTTTGGTGAGGAGGCACAGTGTTTCTACCTAGGCCTCTATCTTCACTGAAAGTCTCCCAGCTCCTGTGTTTATTGATCCTATGGATTGTTCTTTTAGTCTCTATGTCATTTATTCTGCTCTGATGTTGACTTCTTTCCCATGAATGCCATCACTGTGGCCCATAGGTTTTGGGTTTTTGTGTGTTTATTTCCATTTGTTTCTGAAAACTTTATGATTTCTTCCTTAATCTCATTATTTACCCATTCATTGTTTAATAATGCTCATCAGTCTGTATGGATTTGATTGTTTCTGAGTTTTTTCCTTGAGATTGGTTTCTAGTTTCAAGCCATTGTGATCTGAGAAGATGCTTGATATGATTTCAGTTTTCTTGAATTTGTTGAGACTTTTTTCTGTTCTGTCATGTGGTCTGTCTTTGAAGATGTTCCATGTGCATTTGAAAATAATGTGTATTTCCTGGGGTGAAAGGTTCTGTGTACACCAGGTAAGCCCATTTGAGCTTGTCGTTCAGTGCCACAATGTCCTTGTTGATACTTCGGAAAATCCACTGTTTATAGTGGTGTTTTAAAATCCTCTACTGTAAGTGTTTTGGTATCTGTATCTTTCTGTAAATTCTCCATGATTTTCCTTATATATTTGGGTTCTCCTGTGTTGGGTGTATATATGTTTTTAATGTTTATAGCTTTGTGATGGATTCTTCCCTTTAGAATTATGAAATGAACTTCATCTCTTTTTATGGCCTTTGTTTTGAAGTCTGTTTTGTATGATATAAGTTCATACCCCAGCTTTTTTCTCCTGTTCTTTTGCTTGGAATAGTTTTTTTAACCCTTTTCTTTCAGTCTGTGTAGGTCCTTTATTCTGAAGTGTGTCTCTTATAGACATCCTATATGTGGGTCATGTTTCTTATCCATTCAGCTAATCTATGTCTTTTGATTGGAGCATTTAATCCATTTACATTTAATGTTATTACTGAAAGGTATTTATTCACTCACATTTTTTTCCCTTTGTATCTGTGTTCCTCTCTCTTGAAGTCCAATCATTCATCTTCTTAAAGCAGTCACTTTAGCATGTGTTGCAGTGCCAGATTTTTGGAGATGTATTCTTTGAGCCTTCTGTTGTTTGGGAAACTTCTTATTTCGCCTTCCATTTAAATGACAGCTGTACTAGGTAGAATATTCTTTGTTGTAGGTATTTACATTATTTGGAATATTTCTTGCCATTCTCTTCTGGCTTGTATTGTTTCTGTTGAGAAATCAGCTGTTAGCCTTATTGGGGCTCCCTTGTCAATGGTGGTTTCTTTCTTTGTCTCCCCATTGTAGGTGCCTCTTTTTGTTTGTTTCTGCATATCTGGATACTCTGCTTTGCCTGCCTGTCTTTGTGGGGTAGACTTCTATGGTATTAGTTCTGTTGGACTCATTGGTGTGGTCTCTTTGGTCTGCCTGTCTGGATGCTCTAGAGTTAGCATTTCTTCCGTTTGTTTATGCTCTCTTGTTTCCTTGGGCTTTACTTGGTGGTAGTTCTTGGTTGGTGGGCTTACTCCCTCCAGTCCTTCCCTCCCTCCTTCCCTCCCTCCCTCCAGTGGGCTTACTGGTAGTCACAACTCCTGCCACATCTTGTGTGCTGTTGTACAGATATTGCATAATGAAACAGTACTACCAGACAGCCAAACCTGCACTAGCAAAAAGAAGCCCCCTACCACATCAGCAGTCTCAGTTGTAATTGAGCAAAGATTAATAAACATGAAGAGAGATTATGAATATTTATAAGATAGGACAAAGGGAATATGAAATGACTAAAATGGGAAAATGTTTTTGAGTGGGAAGAGGGAGAAGAATTGGTAAGAGTAGGGATAGAACTGAGGCATGCAAAGGGAGAGAACAAGATTTAAAACATAAGTAAAACATGGAAGGGCGATGAGAACAATGGAGTTAGGAAAGGTAAGAGTGTACTATGAGGTTTCAAGTAAAATTAAAAAGGTACTGGACCAATGGAAGCAAAATTGCAGATAAACCACAGCAGAGTTGATATCAGTGAGAGTTTAATGAAGTTCAATAAAGGTGGAACAGGAATAAGAATATTGTACAAAAGAGAAAAGTGAATTGATATGTCTATAGTAAAGAAACTGATTTTGAGAGGATGGAGTAAACTAAGAAGAGTAAGGAGTGAATCCCAGGCTGAGAGATGGGGGGAAAATGAAGTAAAATTCCTCACTCAACTGATCAGGAGCAAAGGGAAGGCAAAATGGTGTAAGAGGAGGAGACTATCCTATGATATTTAGAGTACAAATAGTGAACAAATTGGAGTTTTGTTTGATAAGTACTGCAGTAGCCATGGTATTTTGCCCATGTAGCCACTGGGCTACATAAATGTGGGAAGGAAATAAGACTCTTACAAGAGTGGAAAAAGAATGTGAGCTGGCTTATGAAAGAAGAGCGCTTATGTGAGGTTTAATGGAGGAGAAGTAGAGTAAGGGATAGAAACATGCCATAGTGTGAGAGAAGTAAAGTTTACAACAGTAGTAAAGCTCAGCAAGATGGAAATATAGACTGAGACCCGGGAAGGGTTCTATGTGGGATTTAGAGTAACAATAATATGAAAAAAAATACATAATCTTCATAAAAGAATAAAAAGTAAAAGACTAAATGTGTAGTGAGTTATTTGGAATATGAGTAAACTCAAAGAAGAAAAATTAAAGTGCTATATGAAAGGGAGCAAAAAAAAAAAACCTAAAAAGAAGAAAGAGAAGTAAAAAGAAAATTTGCGAGTTTTGATGAAGAGTAAGGTGAAATTTGTCTCAGGTGTTGGTGTTCACATTTTGCCTTTTTTCTGGATCCTTCTCTGGTTTTCTTTTAGCTCCAGGTGCCAGGTGGTTTGTACATGTTCTGGTAACACCTCCTGTTTCTCTTCCGCTGCCTCTAGAGGGAGCTCCTGTTGTGATTGAGAAAGTTCTGTTGTGATTAGAGGGTGATTGAAGTCTCTGTGTCATCCCTGGAAAGCACTGTTCAGTCTTCTGGGAAAATCGTGGGTGCATTTGCCCTGCGCCTGTCCCAGTTTATTTCCAAAAATGTATAGTTTCTGCTTCAATGGGGGTGGGGGTGATGGGACAATGTGTTTAATAGTGTCAGCCTTCTCCTGCTTGGTGTAGTGTGCAGCTCTGTGTGCAAGCCAAGTCTAGGTGTTACCTTGAATCTCCCTTGTTGTATCCTTTCTTAACTTCCTATTTGATGGCCTCAGTGAAATAGGGCCTTAGGATCCAGTGTACTTTGTCTCTCTGTGGAGAGTTCAAAATGGGTCCTTTAGATATTAGCCTTGCTGTCTTACTCTTGGGAAAAAAAAAAAAGGAAAAGCCCCCTGCTGTTTCTTAAGACTCTCAGCTGATTTTGCTGATTTTATCAGCTCCTGCAGGCATTGGGGTTTGGGAATCAATTTTTCCCTTTCTGGCGGTTCTGCCAAGGAAAGGGGCTCAGTCTGTTCTACAGTAACCAAAGGCGCACAGTTCCCAGCCTGCTGCCCTGAGAACACTCTGCTGCTGGCACGCTCCACTCTGCTCCTTGCTCCCGGCTGGCACCAGAAACCACCTTGCTTTGCAACCCTTTTGTCAGTCTGCCAGGTGTACTGAGTGGGAGCAAATCTCGCCCACGGTCCTCTCTCCTTGTTGGCTGGGCGGCTGTGCCTTCCAGGTCCCTCTGCCTAGCATGCCTCAGTTCCCCTTTTGAAAAAAGTCTCTTGACTTTTTCCCTCCGAATCATTGCCAGGCTTTCCACACACTCCCAACTCTCTGACAAATTTATTTAAGAGTCTGTCTCAGTCATGGCCAGTCGCATCCCTCCTCTTCCCCAACTCTGGGTACAGTCAGAGTGCACCCCACTCTCTGGTACTGTCTTGGCTGGTGACTGCCCCACCACCTTGGGTACGCCACCAGCTGTGTGCATGTGTGCAGCCTGTTTCTCTGTGGAGACTTGCACATTCAAGTCGCTCCTGGCACGGGTCTGGTTTCCTTGCTCTTGAAGGGAAGAAATCTGCTAGCCTGACCCAGCTCTCCTCTGATGTTGTCTTTGCTGGTGCCACACAGGGGACTTTCTCTGTCTGCCTATAAAACCTCTTTACTGCTCATTTTGAAGCACCCCTGCACACTTTCTGTTGACTGTTCACTGTGTGTGTGTGTGTGTGTGTGTGTGTGTGTTTTCAGAATATCAGCTAAATGTCCCTGTTGTGTGCACAAGCAAGTGGGCTCACTCCCACCTACTTCGCCACCATCTTCCCTCTCTCTTCTGTCCCCTCCCCTATTCCTGTTTCCTTCCTTCTCCTCTTACCTCCCTTGCTTATCCTAATGCTTTACTCTTATGTTGTCTTGGGTGAAAGTTCTATTTAAGGTAGTGCAGTATAGAGGTAAATATATGACAATCAGAATTGCTAGAAATGAATCCCAGCTATGTCCCCAAGGATGACATGATAATTAAGTCAACTTTTCATTCTTTTTTTTTTCTTTTTGAGCCTAATTCTCCTAATCTGTATAGGGAGAATAATGTTTACTTTTATATTGTCTATCACACAGGATCAAGTGAGATTTGATATTTTCTTAATTAAAAACTTACTGAAAAGAAGGAGTTATTTCTAGGCAGGGATTCCATTTCCAAAAAATCAGACTAGATGTTTATTAAAATCAATACTTAATTATTAAATAAAAATACCTGACTATATATACTTATTTTGCCTTAAAAATTACTTACAAAGCTTATACCTCCTTCCTCCAAAAGGATGTGGTTTATAAAGAGAACACATGCATGCATACATGATTCAATTAAAAAGTAGAAAGCCAATTTATTACTGTGAGGTCAATGCAAATATGAAGGTTAATATAGTCATTGTATTTAAGCCTCTCTGCTTTCAGGGGACTCTGGGGAAAAGATAAATAATGATTTGGCTATTGGTGGATGTACTTTTTCTTCATTGTAAAAAGGAAGCTAAACTTTTAAAATTTGTTTTAAAAAATCATAAAATATCCATTAAAATGTTATTAAATTTATAAAGAATATTCATATGGGGTTAAAACAATACTGGAGACAGTATTTCTATGACAGTTTCATAACAGGTTATGAGCAGTTTTTTGTTAATATCTTTTCTAATGACCATTAGTAAAAAACTGAGGGAATAGCTTAAAGGATAATTTACCAAATCTAATTATTTGGTGGACTAACCTACTGTTATTTATTTTATAATCTGATTTGTATCATACTAATTTGGATTATAAGAAGTTGGTACTCTAAATAAATTTTTGTGTTAATCTCATACTTTTGAATATTGGAATTTTTGTTGGCATCCTTAAAACCACTAAAACTTTTAAGAGAACACTAGATAAGTAGTAGTATTGACAAGGTAAGCACTGGTATGGTAAAAAATATCTTATAAATTACAAATTAATTCATTCAGTCACAACTAGCACTACAGTCTGGGTTTTAGTAGCACTGTTTACTGCTCTGATTTACTTTGATAATTATTTTTTTTTAATTCAAGAAGTAAAGTTCCAATATGTTCTAATATATATACCATTTTTAACATTGGGTTGATAATACTTAGTGCCTCTGAATTATAGTTATTTGTGCTTCACCACACACTGTCATATATAGTACAAAGATTTTTTTGCAGACCTTTCTTCAAGTGTATTATTAATCAGTTTGCTTTGTAAGACTTAAGTCTGCTCAAACATATCTTGATCTTCCCTAAGCAGGTGTGCAATAATGTATAGGAATCCTTTCTTGGTTTTTTAGAAGTAAGACATGCGCTCAATTTTGTCATCTATCCCCCATCCCCCAAACTTTCCAGCTTTTCGTAGAAATAGGCAGGATTTGAAAACATAAGTTTTGGTTCAAATGTTGTCTCTACCAATTATTAGCTGAATGACCTTGAGAAAGTTACTTTGCCTGTATGACTTGCTTTTTTCTCTTAATAACTACTATAATGTCTACTTTAATGAATTTTAAACAATAGTGTTTTTTAAATTATTAAATTGTAGCTGGTTGATAATTTTTTATTCAAGGACAATCTAACTAAGGTATACCTATCTCTAGAATTAAAAATAAATGCAGACACAAGCCATGGCTGGTGTAGCTCAGTGGATTGAGTGTGGACTGCAAATCAAAAGGTTGCCAGTTCGATTCCCAGTCAGGGTACATGCCTGTGTTGCAGGCCAGGTCCCCAGTGGGGGCCACATGAGAGGCAACCACAAATTGATGTTTCTCTCTCTTTCTCCCTCCCTTCTCCTCTCTCTAAAAATAAATAAATAAAATCTTTTAAAAAATGTTTGCTTATCTATATTTAAAAAAAATAAATGCAGACACAAACAGAAGGCTATTGAGGATGAATCTAGTCTCAATAAGTCCTCCCCCCCAACCATAGGAGAATTTTTTTAAAAAGTAAGTATATGTAAAGTATAATTTCACATAATTTTATTGTATAAAATTTCAGCCATACATTAAAACTATAATAGCATAATGAACCTTTATATACTATTACCAGCTTCAGTAATAAAAATATAGGTTAGATTAATCTTTAAAAAAAGAAGATAAAATGACAAGCTTCCTTCATTTTACCCATTTGCCCAATCCACCAGAGGTAGCCACCATTAAATTTCCTTACACAAATGAAATTACCCTTTATATACTGTTTGGTTACTTGAAGTTTTCATTTAGCAATATACTTTTACAATGTTTTATTTTTATGTGAATGGCTATGCTTTGTATTTGTACAATATTCTATTGTATAGTTGTATAATAATTTACCAAACTAGTAGAATAATGATGGCCAGTAGGAGTTTGTGTTTCTTTTTTCTTTTTTTGTTTCTTTTACCTATATTAAACATTTATTTTGAGAACAAAATGAAAATATGAAAAATGTATTTTTATGGGTACCCATAAGTTGTGTTCCCTTTATCGTGCTTCCTTTATAATCTAGTGGCTTTCATGAACCAACTCCTCCTGAATGATGCCTCCTGTATTCTCCTGTGATCCTTTCAGGGTATAACCATTGTTCAGTGTAGGAGAGAAATTATGAATTTTAGATATGATTTTTCTCATAAAAATAAATTATATAGTTCCAGGTTTTTTTAGATGTCTCTAACGTTTCAACAGTTTTGACATTGCTGTGATATTACATCCTTAGGTAGAGAAGAAACATTTTCTTTTGATTTAATCACCTGTAAAGAGGTGGCAAGTACTTCTGGAAATAAAGATGGATTACTAAATATTGCTAAATATGTATGAACATTGTGATACTTGAAAAAAATAGACTCACTGAGCTTTCAGACATTTCTACCTGGATTTTCTGCTCAACTTCAAAGGTTTACAGTGCTGAGAATAAATACATTCTTGAATTATTTCTTAATTCAAGGAACCAATATATACAACATAGCACAAATTACCTTCCAGTATGCAAAATTAAGCCTGTGTATTTTGGTGTAGTAATCTCAGTCTTCATATAGTTTGCAGACTTAGATAAAATTCTTAAAACACATTTCTCTTTAAATAGTAAAGAATTTACATTATGGTTTCACCAATGAACATCCTTTTATGAATAACTGATTATAGTTAACCCTTGAACAACTCCCATGAACCCAAAAATCCATATGTAACTTTTGACTCTTTTAAAACTTAACTATAGTCATCCCCCAGTATCTGCATGGATTTGGTTCCGGGACCCCCACAGATATCAAGATCTGTATATGCTCAAGTTGTTTATATAAAATGGTGTAGAACAATGAATACAGTCAACCCTTTGCACCTACTGATTCCCAACTGGAGACTGAAAATACTATTTTGGATCCACTGTTGGTTGAATCTGTGGATACGAAACCCTGGATATGGAGGTCTGACTGTATATTTACAGGGAAAAATCTGCATAAAAGTGGACCCACACAGTTCAAACCTGTGATGTTCAAGGGTCAACTGTACATTGAATCGTACAGATTAGTGATTCAAATTACTAACATCACTCCATTAAGTTAAATCTACTATATAAAATACAGATATTCTGGATTTTGAAATTTCTAAAATTTTTGAATATCAACTTTTATTTTTGAAGGACACTAATAATTTGCTTTTACTAACCAAATCAACTTGTAAAAGAAATTAAAGAGATTGATATATTACTTTAGTTTCCCAGTGAAGATTAAGAATGAGACAATAAATGACTTAAACATCTAAGAGAGAAAATTTATGCTCAAATAAATGCACAGAATGACCCACTCTATTTCTGCCCCTCTACCCCAACAGTTAGCCATTGTATATCTCACATTTTAAGCAGAGTTAGTCTTCTCATCATGGAAATGTTGAGCATTCCTTAACAACTGGTTCTACTTGGGAACTTACACAGCAAACACCAAAGAGTGAATTGCTGTTGTAATGGTTAGGAGTCTTGAATTATGTCAAACATCAGTGTAAGCAGTGGGAAGAGTATTTTTAATGTTCCTGTTAGATCGTCTTTTGACCCTTCCTTTTATGCTTTTCTCTTCTACTAAACAGTAAAAAAGAAAAAAAAAAGCCTTATAATTCTTCTACCAAAGCTGTAATGATGTTCTTAAATTAGTATCCATAAATCCTTTTTGTTTTAATTCCTTTACCCTTGTGTCTTTTCTTTTTCTCTAAGTGTTATAAATTCTTAAGTTCTAATGAAATGAACCTTTTTTATTTGGCAAGATGGAGGGTGAGGTGTTTTTAAGAGTTTATTTTTTTAGAGCTGGGTTAAATTTATAGAGAAATTCAAAATATAGTAAAGAGAAAAGCATGTACTTATACTTGTGCTCACATTCCATATTATATTTGTATGATAAATTTCTTAAAATTAATGAATGAGTTTTAATAATTATTAACTAAAGTCCAAAGTTTATTCTTATTTCCTTAGTTTTAATCTATTGTCCTTATTTTTCATTTTGTTTTAAATTACTTTTTTGAAGCTAGATTAGTTACTAATTTTTTTAAAAAGATTTTATTCATTTAATTTTAAAGAGAAGGGAAGGGAGGGAGAAAGAGAGGGAGAGAAACATTGATGTGAGAGAACATGTTGTGCATGCCCCAACTGGGGACTGCACTCACAACCAAGGCATGTGCCCTGAACCTGGAATACAACTGGCAGCCTTCCACTTTGTGGGGTGATGCCCAGCCAACTGAGTCACATCTGTCAGGGCAGTATTGTCCTTTTTCTGTTCCAGGATCCACCCACTATGTGCACCCTAACCCCCGCCCCCAGCGCACCACCTTACATTTAGTTGTTATGTTTCCTTAGGCTCCTCTTGGCTGTGACAGTTTCTCAGACCTTGACAGTTTCTTAGACTTACTTTGTTTTTGATGATTTTGACAGTTTTGAGGAATACCAGTCAGGTTTTTTTTTTTTTTTTAATCCTCACCTAAGGATATGTTTATTGATTTGAGAGAGAGAAAGAAACATCAGTATGAAAAAGAAACATTGATGCCCTGGCTGGTGTAGCTGAGTGGATTGAGTGCGGGCTGTGAACCAGGCATTGCAGGTTCGATTCCCAGTCAGGGCACATGCCTGGGTTGCAGGCCATGTCTCCCAGCAACTGCACATTGATGTTTCTCTCTCTGTCTCTCTCTCTCTCCTTCCCTTCCTTCTCTAAAAAAATAAATAAATAAAATCTTAAAAAAAAAACAAACTATGAGCTCACTTAATCTTTAAAAAAAAAAAGAAAAAGAAACATTGATCTGTTGTCTCCTGTATGCACCCCAACAGGGGATTGAACCCACAACCTAGGTATGTGCTGTGACCAGGGTCAAAATCACAGCCTTTTGGTGTATAGGATGACGTTCCATCTGACTAGGGCTGGTCAGGTATGTTTTAATGTACCCCTGCATTGGGATTTGTCTGGTGTTTTTTCTTATGATTAGACCTAGACTTAGGGGTTGTTGGAAGGGAGAGCATAGGGAGGGGTAAGATGCTTTTTTCATCACATCATATCAAGGGTGCGTACTGTCAACAAGACTTACGACTGTTGATGATAATGATAATCTGGCTGAAGTAAAGTTTGTCAGGTTTCTCCACTGTAGAGTCTTGGAGTGTTCTGGTGAGAATATAGTTAGGTGAATTAATTGTTCTGGTAATTGCCTGGGTTTTAGGTATTGAAGTAAGTTATGTTGATATAGTGCTCATTGAATGTTAAATATTTTTACAAATAATATGTTCAAAACTAAGAATTAAAGTTTTAAGATGTTCAACCTTTTAAGTTTCATACATTTTCATTTCTCTTTAGTTAAAACCTTTTATTTAGTAGGATTGCTAAGTTGTGTGATTGAGTATATGTTTTACTTTATAAGAAACTGCCAAACTGTTTTCCAAAGTGACTCTATCATTTCACATTCTTACCAGCAAGGTAGGAGAGTTTCAGTTGCTGTGTGCACATGTGCACATCCTCATCGATTCTTGATGTTACTAGTTTTTTTAATGTTAGCCATTTCAGTGGGTGTGAGTAGCCATATTACTGTATATTGTTTTTTGTTTCCTTATTAATATCTTCAATAAAATTCTTTTTTTAACAGATGACTTATAACTTATTAAATAATTCCCCCATTTCTGAACATTTAGGCTGTAATTTTCACAATTAAAAACAGTGCTAAATTTGAAAATCATTGTATATCCATTTTATGAAACACAATAGTATTTCCTGGGTAGATTCTTAGACTCTATGGGCCAAGCAAAATATATATTTAAAATTTGGTGGCTATTGCCAAATTGACTTCCAAAAATCTCATAACAGTATATCAATATACCCATCTCTATATATGTAACCTCACTAATTCTGGACATTATGAATCTTTAATTTTAGGTAATTGTAATTCCAAATCGTATTTACTCTATTAGTTCAACAAATACTTATTTCAAACTTATGTGACAGGTCCTGTGTAAATACTAGATATTTACTAATGTGTTTTACAAAGTATTATACCTATACTTGCCTCCCTTATTTGTCTTTTTTTTTATTGTTGTTAAAGTTTAGTTGTCTCCATTTTCCCCCCACCATGGCCCTCTGCCCCACCCATCCCTACCACCCACCATCAAATGTATCCCCTTCGGCTTTGTCCATGTGTCCTTTATACATGTTCCTTGATGGACTGTCCCCTATTTTCCGACATTATCCCTCTTCTCCCTCCCCTCTGGTTACTGTTCCTTTGTTCTTTATTTCAGTGTCTCTGACTATACTTTGCTTGCTTGTTTGTTTTGTTGAGTAGGTCCCACTTATAGGTGAAATCATGTGGTATTTGACTTTCACCACCTGGCTTATATCACTTAGGATAATGTTCTCTAGTTCCATCCATTCTGTCATGAAGGTTAGGAGCTCCTTCTTTCTGCTATGTAGTATTCCATTATGTAAATGTACTACAGTTTTTTTCATCCACTCATTTACTGATGGGCACTTAGGTTGTTTCCAGCACTTGGCTATTGTGAATTCCATTGGGGTGCATAGGTTCTTTTGAATTGGTGATTCAGGATTCTTAGGGTATAATCCCCAGAGGTGGTATTGCTGGGTCAAAAGGCGGTGCCATTTTTAGTTTTCTGAGGGAATTCCAAACTGATTTCCACAGTGGCAGTACCAGTCTGCATTCCCATCAACAATGCACTAGGGTTCCCTTTTCTCCATAACCTCTCCGACACTTGTTTGTTGCTTTGTTTATGATGGCCAGTCTGACCAGTGTGAGGTTGTATCTCATTGTGGTTTTAATTTGCATCTTTCTCTTGGCTAGTGATGCTGAGCATCTTTTCATATGTCGCTGGTCCCTCTGTATGTCCTCCTGGCAGAAGTGTCTGTTCAGGTCCTTGGCTCTTATTTTAATTGGGTTTTTTGTCTTCCTGGAGTGGAGTCATGTGAGTTCTTTATATATTTTGGATATCAATCACTTGTTCAATGTATCATTGGCAAATATATTTTCCCATATGGTTGGTTCTCTTTTCATTTCACTGCTATTTTCTTTTTTTTTTTAATATGCTCTTTTTTTTAAAGATTTTATTTATTTATTTTTTAGAGAGGGAAGGGAGAGGGAGAGAGAGAGAAACATGAATGTGCGGTTGCTGGGGGACATGGCCTGCAACCCAGGCATGTGCCCTGACTGGGAATCGAACCTGCGATGCCTGGTTCGCGGCCCGCGCTCAATCCACTGAGCTGTGCCAGCCAGGGCTTCACTGCTATTTTCTTTAGCCATGCAGATGCTTTGTATTTTGATGAAGTTTCATTTCTTTATTTCATTTATGTCCCTTGATCTAGGGAACATATCTGTGAAAATACTGCTACATTGAGTATCTGAGATTTTCCTGCCTATGTTTTCCTCTACAACTTTTATGGTATTGTGACTTATATTTAAGTCTTTTATCCACCTTGAATTTATTTTTGTATATGGTGTAAATTGGTGATCGAGTTTCATTTTTTTGCATGTAGCTGTCGAGATCTCCCAAAACTATTTGTTGAAGAGTTTATTTTTACTCTATTTTATGCTTCTGACGCCTTTATGGATTAGTAATTAACCACAGAGACTTGGGTTTTTTTCTGGGCTCTCTATTCTGTTCCATTGGTCTGTGTGTCTGTTCTTATGCCAGTACTGTGCTGTTTTGAATACATGCGCCTTGTATATAGTTTTATATCAGGTATTGTGATCCCTCTTGCTTTGTTCTTCTTCCTCAGAATTACTGTGGCTATTCGGGGTTGTGTATAGTTCCATATACATTTTTGAAGTGTTTGTTTTATGTCTGTGAATATGTCATTGGTACTTTAATAGGGATTGCATTGAATCTATAAATTGCTTTGGGTAATATGGATGGTTTGATGATGTTAATTCTTCCAATCCACGAACATGGTGTGTGCTTCCATTTGTTTGTGTCTTTCTTAATTTCTTTCTTCAGTGTTCCATAGTTTTTTGAGTATAGTTCTTTTACCTCCTTGGTCAGATTTTTTTCCTAGATACTTTATTTTTCTTGTTGCTATAGCAAATAGATTTTTTTTTCATGATTTCTGCTTCTGATCTTTCATTCTTGGTATATAAAAATGCTTTTGATTTCTGAATATTGACTTTGAACTCTGCCGTTTTGCCAAATTTATATATTAGATTGAGTAGTTTTTTGGTGGAGTCTACAGGGTTTTCTGTGTATACTATCATATCATATGCAAACAGTGACAGTTTTACTTCCTTCTTTCCAATTTGTATGCCTTTTATTTTTTTTCTTCTCTGATCTCTGTGGCTACTATTTCCATTGAATAGAATTGGTGAAAACTGAATCCTTGCCTTGTTCCTGATCTTAGTAGGAAAGCTTTTAGTTTTTGCCCATTGAGTATGATGTGGGCTGTAGGTTTCTCATATGTGGACTTTATTGTGTTGAGGGAAGCTCCCTCTACTCCCACTTTGCTGAGTGTTTTTGTCATAAATGGGTGCTGTACCTTATCAAATGCTTTTCCTGCATCTATTGGTATGATCATGTGATTTTTGTCTTTCTTTTTGTTTTTGTGGTGTATTATGTTTATTGATTTGCAATAACTGTACAATCCTTGCATCTTTGGGATGAATTCCACTTGATCATGGTATATGATCTTTTTAATGTGTTGCTGAATGCAGTTTGCCAATATTTTGTTAAGGATATTAGCATCTATGTTCATCAGTGAAATTGACCTGTAGTTTTCTTTCTTTGTTGTGTCTTTATCTGGTTTTGCGATTAGGATGATGCTGGCTTCATAAGAAGAGTTTGGGAGTCTTCCCTTTTGAATTTTTTTGGTAATATTTGAGATGGTTAGGGGTTAGCTCTTCCTTAAATGTTTTGTAAAATCTCCTGTGAAACCATCTGGTCCAGGCTTTTGGTGTACTGAGATTTGTTTGGTTATTGCTTCAATTTCATCAGCTGTTACTGGTCTGTTCAAGCTTTCTGCTGCTTCTTCATTCAGTTTTGGGAGATTATATTTTTCTAGAAATTTGTCCATTTCACCCAGGTTTTCAAATTTCATGGTATATAATTGTTTCTAGTAATTGTTTCTAGTAATTTGTTGCAGTCCTTTGTATCTCTGTGGTATCAGTTGTAATCTCTCACATTTCTGATTTTGTTTCTTTGGATCTCCCCTCCCTCCCTCTCTCTCTCTTTCTCTCTCTCTCTCTCTCTCTCTTCTTTCTTTTTCCCTTCCCTTCCCTTCCCTTCCCTTCCCTTCCCTTCCCTCCTTCCCTCCTTCCCTCCTTCCCTCCTTCCCTCCTTCCCTCCTTCCCTCCTTTCCTTCTTTTTTTTTTTAAATTAAAGCCCAGTTAGCTACCAGGAGCCCTTCTTAGGAGGTATCTTTTTTCTCAGGGTCCATACAAATTAACATTTGTATATGGTGTGAGGTATGGGTTGAGGTTGGTGTGTGTGTGTGTGTGTGTGCACATGTGTGTGTGTTTTGGCATATGTTTCAGTATTATTTATAGAAAAGACTATTTTCTCCCTGTTGAATTACCTTGGCATTTGTGTTAAAAACTCAGTCAACATCTATGCATGGGCCTGTTTATTCTCTTCATCAATATGCCTGTCCTTATGTCTTGATTACTTTAGATCTTCAAATAAGATAGTGTAAGTCTCCAATTGTTTTTCTAAAAATTGCTTTTACTCTTTTAGACCCTTTGTATTTCTATATCATTTTTAGAATCAGCATGTTAGTTCCTGTTTTAAAAAACATGCTGTGATTTTGAATGTAGATCAGATTGGGGAGAATTAATATTTCAACAGTATGAGTCTTCTGATCCATGAACATAATCTCACTCTCTATTTTTTGAGATCTTTAGTTTCTCTGAAAAGATTCCGTAGTGTTTAGCACATAGGTCTTACATGGAGTTTAACTACATCTGTATATATTGAATATTTTATGTGCTTTGAGGTTAAATGATATTTACAATTAATTTTTAATTTGTTGCTAGTGTTTAGAAATACAGTTGCTTTTTGTATATTGATCTTTTTACTGTTGCCTTGCTAAACTTATTCTACTAGTTTTCTTTATAGATTCTTTTGGACTTTTTATATAGGCGATTGTGTTAGTGTGGTTAAAGACAGTTGCACTTTTTTTGTTTTCAGTTTATAAGCCTTTTATATACTTATTGCCTTACTCCTCTGGATGACATGTTAAATAAAATTTGTGAGGACAGATATGTAGACATTCTTGCCTGGTTCTTGATTTTAGGAGAAAGACATTCAGTCTGTTACTATTAAGTATAGTGTTTTGTGTACTTTTTTTTTAAGATTTTATTTTTTAGAGAGGGAAGGGAGGGAGGGAGGGAGGGAGGGAGGGAGAGAGAGAGAGAGAGAGACAGAGAGAGAGAGAGAGAGAGAGAGAAAGAGAAACATCAATGTGCAGTTGCTGGGGGACATGGCCTGCAACCTAGGCATGTGCCCTGAGTGGGAATCGAACCTGCAATGCCTGGTTCGCAGCCCGCGCTCAATCCACTGAGCTACACCAGCCAGGGCATGTGTATTTTTTTTTATAGATGCCTTTTATCAGCTTAGGAGAGTTATCTTCTATCTTAGTTTGTGATATATTTTATCATTAGTGGATATTGCATTTTGTAAAATGCTGTTTTCTGCATCTGTTGAGATGATAATATGAATGTTTTTAGACTAGTGATGATGAATTATATCAAATTTTTAATATTGTCAACCTTATGTTCCTGCAATAAGCTATATTTAGTTATTATTTATTATTATTTGTATATATGATAGATTTTATTTGCTAATATTTTGCTGAAAATTTTACATCCCTGTTCATGAGCAATTTAGTTGGAGTTTTTCTTTTCTGAGTCTTTGGAATATTTTTATTTTTTAAATTATATTTTACTCATAACGCAGTTTTCCCAATTTTTCCCTTTTTATCCCCCCTCCACTCTGCACCCCCCAACTGTCAAGCATTCTACCTGCCTTAGTTCATGTCCATGGGTTGTACACATAAGTTCTTTCAGTTCTCTGTTTCCTATACCATTTTTGACCTCTCCCTGTCTATTTTATGCCTACCAGTTATACTGCTTCTTCCCTGTACCTTTCCCTCCCTACTCCTTCCCTCCCCCTCCCCACTGAAAACCCTCCATGTGATGACCATTTCTCTGATTCTGTTCTGGTTCTAGTTATTTGCTTAGTTTTTGTTTTCATTTTTTTTTCTTTTATTTTTTTTAGGTTCATTTGTTGGTAGCTGTTGAGTTTGTTGTCATTTTACTGTTCATAGTTTGGATCTTCCTTTTCTTAGATAAATCCCTTTAACATTTTATATAATAAGGGCTGGGTGATGATGAACTCCTTTAACTTGTCAGGGAAGCACTTTATCTGCCCTTCCATTCTAAATGATAACTTTGCTGGATAGAGTAATCTTGGATGTAGGTCCTTGCCTTTCATGACTTGGAATACTTCTTTCTAGCCCCTTCTTGCCTGTAAGATTTCTTTTGAGAAATCAGCTGATAGCCTTATGGACCCTCCTTTGTAGGTAACGCTTTCCTTTCCTCTTGCTGCTTTTAAGATTCTCTCTTTGTCTTTAATCTTGAATAACTTAATGATGATGTACCTTGGTATGTTCCTTTTTGAGTTCAACTTCTTTGGGACTCTCTGGACTTCATGGAAGTCTGTTTCCTTTCCCAGATGAATGTTTTCCTTCATTATTTGTTCAAATAAGTTTTCCACTTGTTGCTCTTCCTCTCCTCCTTCTAGTACCCCTATAATCCAGATGTTGGATCGTTTAAAGATGTCCTGGAGGTTCCTAAGCCTCTCCTCATTTTTTTGAATTCTTATTTCTTCATTCTTTTCTGGTTGTATGTTTCTTCCTTCTGGTCCACTCCACGGATGTGAGACCCAGCTTTCATTCCATCAGTATTGGTTCCCTGTGCATTTTCTTCATTTCACTTATTGTAGCCTTCATTTTTTCATATAATTTGCAACCAGAATCAACTAACTCTGTGAGCATCCTGATCACCAGTGCTTTGAACTGTGCATCCGATAGGTTGGTTATCTCTCGGTCGCTTAAAAGTACTGATTGCAGAGCTTTCAATTTTGTTTGAGCCATCTTTTTTCTTTTGGTCTGGTTGTGCCTGTTATGTATGAGGCGCGGAGCCTTAGGTGTTCACCAGGGCGGGGCACTCCAGTTGCTGGGTTGTGACGCTGTACGTGGGGGCGGAGTCTGAGAGGGAACAATGGCACTTGCTCTGTTCTTCTTGGGATCTCAGTCCCTTCCGCTGCTTCCCTCGAGCAAACTGGGCCCCTCTGGTGCCAATTCCTATGTGGATGAGCTTGTGCACATTCTAGGACCCCGTGGGTGTCTCCAACAAACCCTCCTGTGAGGCTGGGAGTCTCTCCCTGTGCCTCAACCCCCACAGGTGTTTTCAGTCAGTGCAACAATAAAGACAATCAGTTTTCAATAAAGACAACTTTATTCTGATTCTAAACAAAAAGGGATGGGAATGACAGTGATAAACAAGGTTTCACCACTGAATATTCTGATGCGGCTACAGCAGTCTTAAGAGTTTTGAAACTCAGTAAGGAGATAACTGTTTTTTAACTGCCACATTCACTCTGAAGCCCATTCATCTCTTTCAGCATCCCAAAGACCAAGCACAGGTTCTGCTTAGCTGTATAATAAAGTGGCAAACACGCTGTACCACTGACATCACAGGACAGTTGCCAGTAAATCTAGACCTCTGATGCTGGGCTCCAGCTTCCCTTTCTCACAGGTCATCCTCATCTGGGAGAGCAGTGGTCTCAGCAGCCTTGAGGTCGTGCTCATCCTGTGCTGCCAGTGCCGGGTCCATGACAATCTCTGGTGGGGCCAGATCAAGCATGGTGACAAACTCTAAGTTATGGTCTTCAATTAGTTTTCCAGCAAGCCAGAGGAAGGGCTTTTCAAAGTTGTAGTTACACTGTGCAGAAATGTCGCAGTACTGAAGATTCTTTCGGTGGAGAACAATTGATTTTTGCTTTAACTTTTCTGTCCTTAATGTCTACTTGGTTGCCATACAGCATGGTTGGGATGCTTTCACACACTCGTACCAGATCTCTATGCCAGTTAGACACATTCTTATGAGTAACTCTTGAAGTGACATCAGACATTATAATGGCACACTGTGCTTGGATGTAGTAGCTGTCCCACAGCATGCGGAACTTCTCCTGGCCTGCTGTGTCTCACACGCTGAGAACTTGATGGGCCCTCAGTTGGTGTGGAACATCAGCAGGTGGACCTCCATGGCCAGGGTGGCTACATACTTCTCAAATTCACATGTCAGATGGTGTTTCACAAATGTGGTTTTCCCAGTCCCACCCTTGCCAACCAACACAAGTTAGAACTGAACTTGGGGTTCTCCTTGGGCAGTCATGGTGATGTGACTTCCAGAAGCGCCTCCAGCCCATGTGACTGAGCTTACTTTAATTTTATTTTTTCCTACTGTTCCGGGTCTCTACAGAGTCCCCTACTCCCTTTCTAATTAGTTAGATTTACATTTGAGCTCTGTGATCCTTATGTGTAGGGAAATCTGTTTTCTGTTTAAGTCTGTCAAGCCTTCCTTGGTATGTATGGATCCAGAATTTAATAGATATGGCAAGTGTCTTTCATAGTTAATGTTTAAAGGTTATAATCTTGTCCTTTCACAGAAGATGGATTTTTCTTGTATTTTTTCCTTTTTACTATTGAGGAAGGCTAGTAGAGTAAAATTGCTTTTGTTTTCTTTCTTTTATCTTTACCTGGACTTTAGTACATATTTGTTGAAGGAATGAGTGGTTTGTGAGAATGTTGCCAGGAAGAAACACATTCAAGTGGTATAGCTGGCAAGTGGCCCATATAGCAGATAGGTATTAACTGAACTCACCAAGCTTTGGGATTTGGAGAGACAGATTCTGTAGGCTTGGAAGTTCTTTTGTAACCAGTTTATATCTGCTTATCTTTGGCTAAAACTATATAGAGCCTGAATACCTACCTACCTTTGTAGCTAAGTATTTTGTAGTTCTACCAGTTGTAGTTTTTTGAGTCCACATGTGAAAACTTTTAGTAAAGTGTTAAAAAAAAGCTATACAAAGGGAAAATAATGTTTTGTGGTAGTGCAGTAGTCTGGAGGCTAAGAGCAGGGGTTGTAGTCAGCTGTGAAATTTGAATCAAAGGTTTTTCATATAGTTATACAACTTGTGTGGGTTACTTTACTTGTTTGAACCTCACACTTTTCTGCTATAAAATGAGGCTGAAATAATGTATATCTCTATTTTAGAATGATTGTTAGAATTGACTGTGGGAGTGGGGCTGAGCTGGATGGGGGAAAAATGGGACACCTGTAATTGAGCAACAATAAAAAAAGAGAGTTATTGTTAGAATTAAATTAACTAGTATGTATAAAATACTTAACACAGAGACTGTCAACAGTAAGAGAACAGTAAAATACAGAAATACCTTTTTACCTATTATCATTATGATAATAATTTTTAATCATTGTTATGGATAATGAAGGACATATATTTGGATCAATCTGCCTAGCATAATTTTTTTATACTTTTTATAAAAAAATTTTTATTAAATAATTTTATTGTTCAATTATAGGTGTCCCAATTTTCCTCCTTTTGCTCTCCTCCACCCTCCCCAAATCCTGCTCCCACAGTCAGTCCCTACCCTGTTGCCCATGTCCATGGGTCATTCATACAGATTCCTTGATTAGTCCTTTCCCTTTCCGTCCGTATCCCTGTCCCCCTTCCCCCTAGTGTCCATCTCTCTGTTCCATGTTTCCATGCTTCCTCTTGTATTTTGCTCATTTGTTTCTTTTGTTCACTAGATTCCTCTTGTAGGTGAGATCCTATGCTATTGGTCTTTCACTGCCTGGCTTATTTCACTTAGCATATTCTTCAGTTCCATCACTGTTGCAAAAGCTAGGAGTTTTTCTTTCTTTCTGTTGTGTGTGTAGTATTCCTAAGTGTAAATGCACCACAAAATTTTATTCCACTTATTTACTGATAGGCAATTAGGCTGTTTCCAGCACTTGGATATTGTATATAGTGCTGCAGTGAACACAGGGGTTTATAAGTTCTTTTGCATTGGTGTTTCAGGATCCTTAGGGCATAATTCCAGCATTGGAATCACTGGGTCAAAAGGCAGTTCCATTTATAGTTTTTTGAGGAAATTCCATACTGTTTTCCATAGTGGCTGCACCAGTCTTAATTCTCACCAACAGTACTTTAGGGTTCCCTTCTCTTCACATCCTGACCAGCATGTGTTGTTTGTTGATTTGCCCCTCCCTCCCTTCCTCCCTTCCTCCCTTCCTCCCTTCCTCCCTTCCTTCCATTTTTTCTTTTTACTTATAGTAGTCCTGCCTTTCCCCCCATTGCTCTCCCCCTGCCCTGTCTGCCCACGACTTCACTGTCAATCGTACCCCCATTGTCCCTGCCCATAAGTCTTCTATTCATATTCCTTAACTTTCCCTCTTCCCCTTCTTTCCTCTATGATGCCCCTCCTTTCTCTCCTCTGGTTATTATCAGTTTTTTCTTTTCTCCATGTCTTTGCTTCTATTTTGCTCATTGATTTGTTTTGTTAATTTAGGTTCCACTTATAGGTGAGATCATATGGTATTTGTCTTTCACCGCCTAGTTTATTTCACCTAACATCATACTCTCCAGTTCCATTCATGCTGTCTGGAAGGGGAGGAGTTCCTTCTTCCTTTCTGCTGCATAGTATTCCATTGTGTAAATGTATCATAGTTTTTTGATCCACCCATTTACTGATGGGCACTTAGGCTGTTTCCAGCTCTTGGCTGCTGTAAATAATGCTGCTATGAACATTGGGGTGCAGAGGTTCTTTTGAATTCATAATTTAAGATTCTTAGGGTATAATCCCATCAGTGGGATGGCTGGGTCAAAAGGCAGTTCCACCTTTAGTTTTTTGAGGAAATTCCATACTGTTTTTCACAGTGGGTTCACCAGTCTGCATTCCTACCAGCAATGCACTAGGGTTCCCTTTTCTCCACATCTGCTCCAACACTTGTTTGTTGATTTGTTTATGATGGCCATTCTCACCAGTGTGAAGTGGTATCCTATCTCATTGTGGTTTTAATTTCATCTCTCTGATGGCTAATGATGCTGAGCATCCATTCATGTGTCTCCGGGCTCTCTGTATGTCCTCCTTAGAGAAGTGTCTGTTTAGGTCCTTTGCCCATTTTTTAATTGGATTGCTTGTCTTCCTGGTATGCAGTTGTATGACTTCTTTGTACATTCTGGAGATCAAACCCATGTCCCAGGTATCATTGGCAAATGTGTTTTCTCATCCGGTTGGTTCCCTTTCTATTTTAGTAATGTTTTCTTTAGCTCTGCAGAAGTTTTTTAGTTTGATGTAATCACATTTGTTTATTCTTTATCTCCTTTGTCCTAGGGAATGTATCATTGAAAATATTGCTGGGTGGGATATCTGAAATTTTCCTGCCTATGTTTTCCACTAGGACTTTTATGGTGTCACAACTTGGAAGTCTGTTGTCCATCTTGAGTTTATTTTGGTGTATGGTATAAGTTGGTAGTTGAGTTTCATTATATTGTGTGTATTCCCCAAACTCCCAACTCCATTTATAGAAGAGGCTATTTTTACTCCATTTTATGTTCCTGCCCCTTTTGTCAAATATTAACAGACTATTGACATGGGTTTATTTCTGGGCTCTCTATTCTGTTCCATTGGTCTATGCATCTGTTCTTACCCCAGTACCAGGTTGTTTTGATTACAATGGTCTTGTAATATAGTTTTATATCAACTATCATGATCCCTCCTACTTTGTTTTTCTTTCTCAAAATTTCTGAGGCTATTCTGGGTTATTTATGGTTCCATATAAATTTTGGAAATATTTGTTCTATGTCTGTTAAATAGTCACTGGTATTTCGATAGGGATTGCATTGAATCTATAGATTGCATTGGGTAGTGTGTACATTTTCATGATGTTAATTCTTCCAATCCATGAACACAATATATGCTTCCATTTATTTGTGTCTTCCTTAATTTATTTCTCTAATGTTGTCTGGTTTTCTGAGTACAGGTCTTTTACCTCTTTGGTTAACTTATTCCTAAGTACTTTATGTTTCCTGTTGTTATTGCAAATGGGATTTTTTTTCCTGATTTCTGTTTCTGATATTGTTGGTGTACCAAAATGCCTTAAATTTCTGAATATTGACTTTGTATCCTGCTACTTTGCCAAATTCTTTTATTAGGTTGAAGTAGTTTTTTAGTAGAGACTATAGGGTGTTCTGTGTACACTATTATGTCATCTGTAACCAATGACAGTTTTACTTCCTCCTTTCCAATTTGGATGCCTTTTATTTTTTTATCTTGTCTGATTTATATGGCTAGTACTTCCAGTACTACGTTGTATAGAAGTGGTAAAAGCAGGCCTCCTTGTCTTGTTCCTGATCTTAGTGGGAAAGCTTTTAGTTTTTGCCTGCTGAGTATGATGTTGGCTGTAAGTTTCCTGAATATGGCCTTTATTGTGTTGAAATATGTTCCCTCTATTCCCACTTTGCTAAGTGTTTTTATCATAAATGGGTGCTTTATCAAATGCTTTCTCAGCATCTGTTGATATTATCATGTGGTTTTTGTCATTCGTATTGTTCATATGGTAGTGTATTACATTCATTGATTTGCATATATTGTACCATCCTTTCATCCCTGGGATGCATCCCACTTGATCATGGTTGTATGATCTTTTTAATGTAGTTCTGGGTGCATTTTGCCAATACTTTGCTGAGGATTTTAGCATCTATGTTCATCAGCAATATTGATCTGTAGTTTTATTTTTTTGTTGTGTCTTTATCTGGTTTGGAATTAAGATAATACTGGCTTCATAAAAAGGGTTTGGGAGTCATCCCTCTTCTTGGAGTTTTTGGTATAGTTTAAGAGGAATCGGAATTAGCTCTTTTCTAAATGTTTGGTAATATTCTCCTGTGACTCCGTCTCGCCCAGAGCTTTTGTGTACAGGGAGTGTTCTGATTACTGCTTCAATTTCACTAGCTAATATCAGTCTACTCAGAGTTTCTACTCTTTGACTGAGTTTTGGAGGATTATATGTTTCTAGAAATTTGTCTATTTCGGCCTGCTTTTCAAATTTTGGGCATATAGTTGTTCATAGTAATATCTTATGATCCTTTGTATTTCTGTGATACTGGTTGTAATTTTACCTCTTTTGTTTCTAATTTTATTTACTTGGGTCATCTCTTGTTTTCTTACTGAGTGTGGTTAAAGGCTTGTCAAATTTGTTTATATTTTCAGAGAACCAGCTCATGGATTTATTGTATCTTTGGGTTGTTCTTTTAGTTTCTGTGGCATTTAATTCTACTCCGATTTTGATTATTTTCTTCCTTGTCTTCTCTCTGGGTTTTGTTTGTTGTTGTTCCCCTAGTTTTTATAGATGTAGGGTCAGGTCATTTATTTGAGAATTTTCTATCATTTTTAAGTAGATCTCTATTGCTATGAACTTCCTTTTCAGGAGTGCCTTTGTTGTGTCCTATAGGTTTTGGGTTTTTGTGTGTTCATTTTAATTTGTTTCTAGAAAATTTTGATTTCTTCCTTGATCTCATTGTATACCCATTCTATTATTCTTTCTCCATGTATTTGATTGTTTCTGAGTTTTTTCCTTGAAGTTGCTTTCTAGTTTCAAACCATTGTGATCCGAGAAAATGCTTGATATGATTTTGTTTCTCCTGAATTTGTTGAGGCTTATTTTGTGTCCTATCATGTGATGTACCTTTAAAGAGGTTCCATGAGCCTTTGAAAAGAATGTATATTTTGCTACTTTGATTTGAAAGCTTCTATATACCATATTTTCGGATCATAAGATGCACATAGGTTTTATAGGAGGAAAATAGGAAAAAATTTTGAAGCAAAAATTGTGGTAAAATATTGGATAATATAAATAACATAATATTTCACGAAGGTAAATGTAAACCTACATTCGGACTATAAGATGCACCCCTATTTTCCTTCCAGATTTGGGGGGGAAGTGTGTCTTATAGTCCAAAAAATACAGTATACTATTTAAGCCCATTTGATCTAGGGTGCCACAATGTCCTTGTTGATTATTTGTTTGGAAGATCTAACCATTGTTGATAATGGGGTGTTAAAATCCCCTGCTGTGTGTGTTGCTGTCTGTGTCTTTAAGTCCTCTGAGATTTTCTTTATATGTTTTGGTGCTGCTATATTGGGTGCATATATGTTTACAATTTTTATAGCTTCCTGATAGAGTCTTCCCTTTAGAATTATGAAATGGTTTTCTTTGTCTCTTTGTATGGCCTTTGTTTTTTGTCATCTATTTTTTATGATGTAAATATTGCTACCCTGGCTTTTTTTTTTTTCCTTTCCATTTGCTTGGAATTTTTTGCCAACCCTTTACTCTCAGTCTGTGTGAGTCTTTTGTTCTGAGGGAATTTCTTGTAGGCAGCATATGTGGGTCATGATATCTTATCCATTCATCTACCCTATGTCTTTTGATTATAGCATTTAATCTACTTACATTTAAGGTTATTATTGATAGGTACTTACTCATTGCCATTCACCCCCTTTGTACTTGTGTTCTTCTCTCTCTCACTGTATTTCTTCCGCTTCTTAAAGCAGTTTCTTTGGCATATCTTGTAGTGCTGTTTTGGTGGAGGTATATTCTTTTAACCATCTTTTGTCTCGGAAACTCCTTGTTTTGCCTTCCATTTGAAATGACAGCCTTGCTTGGTAGAATAGTCTTGGTTGTGGGCCTTTGCTTTTCATTACTTGGAATATTTCTTTTCAGGCCCTTCCCACTTGCATTATTTCTGTTGAGAAATCAGCTGCTAGACTTATTGGAGCTCCCTTGTATGTTACTATTTGTTCCTCCCTTGCTGCTTTTAAGATTCTCTCTTTGTCTTTAAAATTTGGCATTTTAATTATGATGTGTCTTGGAGTAGGCCTCTTTGGGTTCATTTTGATTGGGACCCACTGTGTTTGTTGAATTTGTGTGGCTTTCCCCTTTCCAGGTTAGGGAAGTTTCTGTCATTATTTTTTTTGTACGGTTTTCTATACTTACTTGTTTTCTTCTCCTTCTGGTATTCCTGTGATTCGAATGTTGTCATGTTTCATGTTGTCTTGAAGTTCCCTTAAGCTAACTTCACACTTTTTAAGTCTTTTTCATTTTATTGCTCTATCTCGGTATTTCTTTCTATCTTGTCTTCCAACTCACCTATTCGATCCTCTGCTTCATCCAGACTCTTGTAATTCCTTCTCGTGTATTTTGTATTTCAGAAATTGTTTTCTTCATTTCTTCCTGGTCTTGTTTATAGTTTCTGTTTCCTTTTTCATACTGTAGTAGTTCCCATTCAGTTCCTTGTATTGTCACTGAGTTCCTTTAGCATTGTTATAAGCATTTATTTGACTTCTATGTCTGATAGATTGCTTGCCTCAATCTATCAGACATAGATTGCTTTTACCTCTTTTAGTGGAGGAAATGAATTCTTCCATTCATTTCGATTTGGGGTTCTTTCTTTGTCTCCCTATATTAGGTGACACTTTTTGTTGTTTCTGCATCTCAGGGTGTTCTTTGCCTGCCTTAGTGTGGTTGATTTCTGCGGTAGGACATCTGTGGGACTTAGTGATGCAGTCTCTTTGATCTTGTCTGGATCCTGTAGGGCTGCCCTTCTGTTTGTGTGGGCTCTCTTGTCCTTGGTCTTTAGTTGTTGGTGGTTTCTTTGTTGGTGTGTTCTTTCTTTCAGTAGGCATACTGGTAGTCACAACTCCCACTTTGTCATGTATCATTCAATTTGAACTAACATCTGCCCTCTTGGGAGTACAAACTCCATGTCCGTTAAGATTCTGTGGCTGTTCATTTTGATTTTCGGAAGATCGGCTAAGTGTCCCAGTTGGGTGCATGAGCAGGTTTGGTCAGTTTGCACCTACTTTGCCATCACCTTCTCTGTCTACAAATTTTTGTTTGAGAAAAGTCCTTTATCTGTACTTTATGACTGTGTTAAATAAATTATGGTAAGCAAGTTATATTGTAGGGTGGTCCTTGTTCTTTATCTTCTCATTCCATGTTTATCCTGCTCTATCCCCTCTTTTCCATTCCCTTGCAAGAGAAAATAGCTCAGGACACTGTCTTACAATCACTAGTCTGAGGTCTTCTGAGCTTCTTTACCAGAATCTCCATGGGTGTTGCAGTCCCTGACACAAGCAACATTGTTTTGGGGTAGAAATTTTTATAATGGGTATGGCACAGAGTGACTAAGTTTGCTAACTACGAGTGTTACCCTTTGCAAAAACTCAGTTGGAAATTCTTTCCTGCCAATTCTTATGTTCATCTGTAAATTAAAACTCATGTTCCTACCCCATCCCCCCTATAAGTAAGGACGGACTACTTGGGAACTTTTACTTCTGAATATTTGGTAATCATTGGTAATCAGTATGTTTTCTAGAGCAGTGTTCTCTTATCCTGGATCCCCTGCCCTTGTTATCCCTTACTGTGTTGTGAGTTAACATGCTATATGTTTTATTAGGGGAGGTTGTAAGTTCTTTGTCTTTCTGAGGATCAATTTTGATTTATATAGGAGTTAAAGGAAATTGTAATTAAACTTGTAATGTTTTTAAACCAAACTTCTTCCATGGCAAATAAAGTAGTCATTCCACTATCATTGTTTTATGTTTATTGCTTACTATCTTTAATAATAACCTTTTTTAAAAAAACTAATTTTAGCCCTGGTTGGTGTTGCTTAGTGGATTGAGTGCCAACCTTTGAACCAAATGGTCGCTGGTTTGATTCCCAGTCAGGACACAGGCCTGGGTTCCAGCCAGGTCCCCAGTTAGGGGTGCATGAGAGGCAACAACACATTGATGTTTCTCTCCCTGTCTTTCTACTTCCCTTCCCCTCTCTTTAAAAATAAATAAATTTTTTTTAAAGTAAAATAAAATAAAAACCTCATTTTACTGTTACTTATAATAAACTCTCCTTATCACCTAGAATAAATAATTTTAGATAATTTTTAAAGGACAAATGAAAAGAGGAATGGGAAAAAGTTTGATAACACATTCTAGACTTAGATTAATATTTATGTATAGCTTCAAACTCTTATCAAGAAGCCACCAGTAATATTGCTTTTAAAAAAGACAACCAGGATCCCCTGGTGTGTGGCTCAGTGGATTGAACATGGGCTTGCAAAGTCCCTGGTTCCACTCCCAGTCAGGGCACAGGCCTGGGTTGGGCCAGGTCCCCAGTTAGGAGTGTTGGAGAGGCAACCAGTGGATGTTTCTCTCCCTCCCTTCCTCTTTCTCTAAAAATAGATAAAGAAATCTTTATAAAAATTAAAAAGACTACCAGGAGGAAATGATGTAGTTCTGGTAGCTTACAGGACCAAAAAAGAAAAAAACGTACCCTTTGTTTTCTGCTGTGGGAATGTATTTTTAATAACTAATAGTATTCCAGTAACTTTTTCTAAATTTCTATTATTAAAGCTAAGCATAAATAATTTAGGACCATGATTTAATCATGATCAAAGGATAGATAAATAGAGCAGTAGTCAGCACCCAGATATTTTAGGGGGAGAGGTGAGGTGATGGGCAAGGAGGAAGTTTTCCTTGCTAGGGAAACTAAGTATAATATATTAATGGTAAAATATTTTTCTTTGTTTTGTTTATTTGTTTTTTTTTTCACCTGTAAAATGGAAATATCTTTATGGTTATTTTTTAGAAGATAATACATGTAAACAATTCAGTGTAGTGCTTAGCATCTAGTAAGCCCTCAATAAATTTAGCTGTTGTTGTTATTATTTGGAATTTTAAAAAGAGAACTCATACTCATGACCAGCTGACGGCAAATACACCTGCAGCTTGAAACTTAACAAAGTAGGTCCTGGCCGAGTAGGTCAGCTAGAGCGCTGTGCCTGTATGCGGAGGTTGCAGCTTGGCCCTTGGTCAGGGGTGGTTGGAGTGACAGGTTGGTGTTTCACTCCCTCTCGCTACTTCTATCTTGCTTTCTCCCCCCCCCCCCGCCCCCGCCAATCAATCTAAAAAAGAAGAGTTTGCAAGGTATTTAAGATACTAAAAATGATATCCAGCTTCTTACTTCACCTGTTTATTGAATTGCTTTAGGAAAGTTAGCGTAAAATTTAAGTCCCTTATTCTGATTAGTAGAATGCAATAAATTTAATGACTATCTTACAAGTGAAATAATTAAATTTATCCTTTTTTTCCCTTTGTTTCAGGTTTCCCCTCAAAAAACCTATAAGGTAAGTTGTTCAGTTGCACCTCATACATTTAGGTTAAATTTTAAGTGGAAGTATTCCTTTGAAATTATGGTGATTTTTTTTGTGGTTTTTGAAAATGTGGATTTTAGTTTAAAATTTCAAAATATTTTATGAATTTAAAATGTAACAGGTGTTTCTCTTTCTGCAAAATGGCTTTGTTTTAGTAACAAATGTCTTTAATATAAGCATTATAAAGGTTTGTTCAAGTTGATGCTTAAGGTCACATCCTATGAAGAGGCTTAGTTTTATAGTCCATTGTGACTGCTTTCAGTTGTGAATATCCTGGGGAGTATAAATGGATTATCAGTTTTTGATGTGTTTTATCATCTGGGTAACTCTAACTGTCTTTAGTTAATGAATTGTGGGAAACTGAATCAGTCTTCATTACTTTAAGACAGTGAAGGGAAAAAGTCCAAAATTTTCAAATGTCTGTGCCCATATCTATATCTCTACAATTACTAATTTCCCAGGATTAAATGTCTCTTCCTCAGTACTTCTTTAACATCCTTCTCTTTCATCTTAATTGTCATAAATATTATTTGAAATGTAGGTAGCATGTTATTCCTAATTATTATAGTGCATTTATCATTTTAGTGACACCATACTACAGGATACCAATGCTAATCTTGGCATTTCATTTAATTAGTAGTATATATATTTATTGTGTTGGCCAGAAGATTGTTTGGTTTTTCATGTAAGATGGCTCCAGTAGTGCTTAGTTGTCTTAAGTTCATTCAAAACAATTTTGTTAGATTGTATAGTGACAGCTGTTACATCAGTGTGCGTTTAAAACAACTTTATCAAAATTGGTGACTTTTTGTGTAGCCATTTTGATATTGAAGATGGAAGAAAGTAAGCAACATTTTTCAGCATATTATGCTTTATTATTTCAAGAAAAAGCAAATTTTAGTTGCTTTTTCTGCAACTGAAATGTAGAAAAGATTTGTGCAGTATATGGAGACAGTGCTGTGACTGATCAAACGTGTCAAAAGTGGTTTGCCCCACGCTGTTGTTGGGATAATTGTAATAAAATAACAATTAAAACCTTTTTTAAAAAGTGGTTTGTGAAGTTTCATGCTGGAGATTGGAAGGTACTTCACAGTCGGTAGACCAGTTGAAGTTGATAACCATCAAATTAAGACATTAATTGAGAACAATCCATGTTCTATCATGAGGTTATAGCTGACAATCTCAAAATATCCAAATGAATAAAGTTATTGGTGAAAATGAAAACATCTTTTATTTTACAGACAAAAACCATACGGCCTTTTTGGCCAGCCCAATAGTTATGGTTTTATTTACTGTCCAGCCATTATCTGATCAGGTAATTTGATAAACCATAAGAAAGATAATAATTCTAGTGTTGTCTGGACTTGGCTGAGACTGCCATGACTAGAATTATAGGCAGGCTTTAAGTGAAGTTTTCCAGGGATTTTTTTTTTTTCAACTGCTCTCATCAGGGCTATATTTACACAGTGATTTTGAACTTGATCATGATGTATATAGTTTTGGGCAATGTGTTGAATTACAAGTAGGCAGTTTTCTTATCTGTTAAATGAAAATAACAATGATTTTTCTTTGAAAAACCACTTAAAGAATTTAGGCAGTTATTTCTAAGAATAAAACTGACTTTATAACAATACTACTTTTATCATTTTTAAGCATTTTTTATAACCAAGTAAATAGACTGTATTACGTGCAGCACAGACTAATTTTAAAATTTCTTGGAAAGTATAGAGAGGCTTATGAGACTTTACACAGTTTACCTTACACGGTAAATTGATTTCTTGGTTTCTTTTTGTAAGACACATTTGAAATTTTTAAATTACGTTTTTGTACTAATGACTTTTTTGTAGTAAATATTTGATTGCTTTGATTTAATTTAGGCATGGAAGTATTTTGAGCCGAGAGTCACCAACAGATAAGAAGCAGAAAGTTGAGCGCAGTGTATCACATGATTTTGACCCTACAGGTAAAATATTCTTTTCTTCCAAATTATACTGAGAAAAATAAGCTTCAGAATGTTATAGTTTGAGCTACATAACGACCTGATACACTTGTTTCAGAAGGAGAACTTCTGTTTATGACTCACCTTCCTCTTCAATTATATCATATAAAATGGTTGCATTCAGGGAATGCAAACATTTTTAACTTTCAATACTATGGATTCCACTATGGAAGCATCATTGTAGAGTGTATTTAAATATGGCGATGATAATAGAAATAGTTTTTATGTCATCATTGGGTATTTCGTTAAGATCAAGGACTTAGTAGTAAGATAAATCATAAGTATCAACCAGTAGTAAGTCAAAATCAAATCTATAACAACTACCAATTTCTGTAGTCATTTAAAAATTCAGGTCTGGAGTAGATAAGTTCAACTTCAAAATTAATTATCATCTCAGTTTAGAGTAAGCAAATGAAGAGATCCCTTTTCCTTTAATCAAAAAGTATTCTGAACTCAGCTGTATTTCAGCCTTAGTTGTGTTGCTCTTTTGTCGAGTTTTCATCTTAGCAGACTTTCACCTATTTATATCCCTTAATTTATGCATATAGTTTGAACTCTTCTTGTAAAATATAGGCTGTTGCTTTCTCTTTGTAAATTCACAAAGTATTTAATTTATAAAAAAATTGCTTGATAATTTTGCTTTCTTCATTTGAAACTGATATGTGTTCTTTGTGCACATACTATTTTATTGTGTTGTATGTTCCTGTGACAAAAGATAAAATATGTAAATGCTAAGGTTCCCAGATATATAAATATAATGTATATTTTTAGATATTTAGAAAAATTATAAATTTGTAATAGTATTTTTTGTGTCTAATTGAGATTAAGTAAAATGAAACCCTTATCATCAATTTGTGAGGTTTTGGTGGTGGGCATATGTGGTATGTAACTTACCACATGGATCTCCATTAAAAGGTAATTATTTCTGACATATAATTTTGGCATTATGGGGCTCAGAGACTTTTATTTATATGATTAGTTATTGTCTTGTTAATGAGAGTCAAAAGTCCTGCCCTATGTTCATAAAAGTATTTGTGGTCTTGTTAGATTGACTTATTCTTGTATTGTTTATCTGTGATGTGACCATTTCTGCAGACAGATTTAGCAAAGTGATATGCAGTGCGTCATAATGAGATTATTACAGTTTTTAGTGCTTTTTCCATCTTTAAAATTGTCATATATATTTTGTAGATTATTCGTGTGTTGTTTTATTTGAACATATTTTTATTACACTTTTCTTTGGTAAATCTTTAAAATACGTCATGGCTATTTGTGACTATTCTAAGTGCTGTCATCTGTGATGTTCATACTTTATGTTTGCATGATTTAACTTGATCATGATTCATTCTTTTTTCCCCCATAAATTTTTCCCCTTACATTGGTTTCCATATTTTCTATATCTCTCTCCTTTTCTCCCACTCTTGTGCAGATAGCTCCTCCAAGAAGACAAAGTCTAGTTCAGAGGAGAGTAGATCCGAGATATATGGTAAGCTTTATTTAGACAATTCAGCCTTGAACCTTTGGATTTTGCTTCATGCTGTTTCCTTTTAAAAAATAACTACAACCTTCCTGTGTCTGCTCTGCATGGCATGATCTGCTGGGAAAGGGAGCCTGGGGTTTTAATATGGCTGTAATGTGGAAGCTTAAGGTTATTAGAAAACTAACATTGTAGAATAAGAATAGGCCACATTACTCATCTTCTCTTTTATTTTTTTCATGTTAGGGAAGTGATTATCTCTCATGTGTTTGGTTTAGGTTCCTCCATGTGACGTGGGTGAGCATTGAATAATAATTATTCTTCATCCCCTTCCTTCTTCTTTATTCTTCTTCCCTCTTCCCCTCTTCTCCTCCATCCTCCCCCTTTTCTTTCTTCTCCTCCTCTTCTTTATTTTCATTTTCTTTATTTTTAATTAGGGCATTAAATTCTTATTATCTTCTTCCCATGTCCCATTTGCAGGGTTTGGGTCACATGTAATTTCATCAGTGCTACTAGTCTTTTAAGTATAGTGCTGGATAACTTAAAGTGTGTTGGCAGTTTTTTGGAATTTTTATCTTTCATTTGGTTTTTTATTTTTAAGTGCATCATCCTCTGGAAATGCTGTTCTTGTGTATTTATCCACAGTGAGTGACAAAATGCCTCAAGTATTTTATTTTTATAATTTGAAGAATTTGTCTATACCTTTCATAAGTTTCCCCAAAGCTTATTCTGTCTGAATGGGCAAATTACAAATCAGTATGTTTTAAAAATAATCCTACAAAGAGCAGGTTTAACCAGAATGGTCAATTTTTATAACAGGTTATTGAAATACTGTATTTCCAGATTGTGTCCTGTCTTCCATGGATAATATAAACCATATTTGTGAAGTTTGTACATATTTTTCTTTTTCCTTTGCAAAGTTTTACCTTTCCTGTTTCCCGTTTTGATATCTAATCGGTTTTTTTTTTTTTTGAGAAAAGTGAATAGGAGAAGCTGAGCCTGGAACAAAGACTTTGAAAATAATCTCTAAAAGACTAAGAAGTTATTTTTTTAGAAGATCCCCAATTTGTCATCAAAGGAAAACCCTATCTTCTCTAATACAGCCAGACATCTGTGAAGTAGAAGTTTTCCCAGGTGTTGCTGATTCCCAGCTTGATATATATGAAAGGAAAATAAAATATGAAAATGTCTCTAACCCTTTAAGATATTTTATAATTTATATCTCCTGATACTTCAGCCAATAATATCAGATACTTTTTAATATCACGAGGCTTCAGTGTTGAGTTATAAAGCAGTAAATGCTTCTTTGTTAGATACATATATAAAATTCTTTGCTTGGGTTTTTGTGACCATTGCTTTTTCTATGTACTTAAACCTTTTATAGTAGTTCAACAGGAAATGTATACCATGCCAGATACTGTCAAGTTTATGTTTTTTTTTCTTCCAAAGTATTTGGCTCCATATAAATAAGAAGTAGCTTCCGAATTTCTTGAGACTTTTTGTTCTGTATAAAGAGTTTACTGTGGTTTACTCTCCCTTTAGGAGATGAGAACACTGTCTTTATAGCCCCATTCTTTTTGAGTAGCCTCTGCAGTGTTGTTATTTTATCTCCCCCATCATTTTCCTAGATCTGTGGTATGTGTGCAAAAGCTTGCTGTTTGCTTAAGATGATAGGATCTTTGATTTAGATGATAAAGATGATAGGCATGACTGAAAGCTTCCTGTGTGATTTGGATGTTAACAATATTTCAGACATGCCATTGGCTTAGTAATAGAAATGGTTTAAGTAGTAATGAGGATGCAAGGTGTGGATTCTCTGTGTGTTTGTTTCTTGAGAACCGTCAAAGTGCCTTTTGTGGAGGGAACTGAGCCATGAGTTCTCAGAAAGCACTTAGAAAAGAGTTTTTCAGAACAAAGTTAATTAGCATTTTAACTTAAATCTCTTTCACATTACAAATATTTGATCACCTGTGTGAATAGACTTCAGACTGTGTGCAGTTAGCATGGATGAAAAAGAATCTCTAACCTCTAGGGAGCCGAGGAAAACTTGGACATAATGGAACATGAGAGTAGAATCGTAGCCACTGGTGACATTGCGTTAGCATAGGGCTTCTTAACAAGCCAACTTCTAACTTTAGAGATTATACATTGTCTTGGAGTAAAATTCATTAGCTGGATACTTAATGCAACTGCCAGTTATTCACTTACAAATTATTTATTTTAAACTCTTTTAGTCGTTTTTACAGCTGTTTTATCAGATAGATTTGCTTTGCTCATTTTAAAAGGAAACCAAGTGTTTGTTTTGTATTGACTTCTTTTGTTAATTTTCTACCTGGTATAGTAGATCAATATATTTTTTTAAGATTTTATTTATTTATTTTTAGAGAGGGAAGGGAAGAAGAAAGAGAGAGAGAAACATCAATGTGCGGTTGCTGGGGGCCATGGCCTGCAACCCAGGCATGTGCCCTGACTGGGAATCGAACCTGCGATGCTTTGGTTCGCAGCCCGCGCTCAATCCACTGAGCTACGCCAGCCAGGAGTAGATCAATATTTATTACATATCCCCTTATTTTTTCTTGTGCCTTTTAGAGTCTGTTGATCATATACAGATGCATTTTCTGATCTGCAATTTAATGATACTTAATTTTCAATTTTTCTTACCAATATTATAGTGAAGAAATTCTGTGGCTTTTGTGGGACATAAGAGATTTAACAAGGGAATTTTGAGTTAGACATTCCTTCCTAACTTCTGTTATGGTTTCATGAAGAGATTCCAGCTGATAGTATTTTGTACAAGAAAATAAGTCATATCTTTTTGAAGCTATCTTTAGTCTGCTGGGGCTGCTATAACAAAACACCAGAGACTTGGCTTAAATAACAGAAATATAATTCTTTTCTTACAGTTTAGGAGGCTAGAGTATGAGATTAGCATGCCAGCATAGTTGGGTTCTGGTGAGAGCTTTTCTGGATTGCTTTGGCTCACATGTTCTTTCCTTGGTGTACGCACATGGAGAGAGAAAGAGAGAGAGAGAGAGGTAAAGGGAGGGGGAGAGAGAAAGAAAGGCCAGGGGAGAAGATGGCAGAGAGAGAAGCTCACTCAATACAAACATACAGTCCTTAACATAGGCAAACTGTTAGCTTCTTGTATCTGTAAAAAGAGAAGTTCTTGGTTTGATTTATTTTATCTATTTTATTTTTAGAGAGAGGGAAAGGGAGGGTGAAAGAGAGGGAGAGAAACATCGATGTGTGAGAGAAACATTGACTGGTTGCCTCTTGTACATGCCCCAGCAGGCCCTACCCAGGCATGTGCCCTGACTGGGAAGCGAAACGATGACCTTCTGATTTATTTGTGGGATGATGCTCAATCAACTGAGTCACGCTGGTGAGGGCTCTTGGTTTGATACTTTCTTTCACCAAATTATGATTCTCTTTTTTTCTTTAACTTTGCAAAAAAACATTCTGCGATACGAATTTTCTTTGTCCTTATAAAGCATTCATTTCTTAACCTTTTGTAATCTGGTATCTGAACACATACTATCTGGAAGGTAAACCAAAATATTAGACTTGAAACTTATTCTCAGTTCTTACCATCTTTCTGAACCATTGGACAATACTGACACTCTTCCTTTGGTTTGTACAATATTATATCAATCTGGTTCTTTTTTCTTTATAATTATTTTGTCTTTTCTGTAATTAATTGTGTTTTCTTTTTCTAGTTTTATATTTTTAACTGTTTGTGAATACTTCCCCTTTATCTGTTCTTCATATTCACAATAACCAGTTTGAAATTCATCATTATTTATGGCTAGAAATCAATCTTCCCTTGATTTTCCTGGGTTTTTTTTGGTTTGAGTAGCACTGTCACCTAGTCTTACTTTTTTAATAGTTATTTTTGATTTCTTTTACCTTGTCCACTCTTGTTAATTGTTTGCAAGGTCCCATTGATTCTACCATCACTTTATTTTCATCACTCACCATTTGGTTCTATTCCCACCCCTTTTCATCATTTTATCAGACTATTTTAATAGACTTGTAATTTTCTTTCACTTTTATTTCACGTTGATCCACTTCCTATTCTCCATCCTTGTATATTTTGTCAAATTAGTATCACTAACAAGGATTTGGGCCTTCACTTGCTAGGAAGTAAAAATAGCTATTAAAATATGCCATAATTTTGTTTCAGTCTTACCATTCTATCTTAATTTACCGTTCATCTAAATGTACCAGGGTCTCCTTCATATTTTCATTTCTGAAATACGGCTTGGTTTTCATTCTTTGTTCATGCCGTTCCCATTGTCTTGAAAGGTTTACATCCTTTAACTTCTTGTTAGAATCCTCATCCTTCCAGGATTTCCTGGATGTGTCCAGCTGCTTCTGTTATCTGAGCTCTGATGTCTTGCTTTGTGTCTAGTTATTTGTACTTAGGTTTGTCTTCACGTCATCCATCATGCTTGATACCCTGAAGGCACTTGTTCAGTTTTGAGTGAGTGATCGTCGAGATTGGGATGCGTATTATAGGAAAGAGATTTGGTGGAATAAAATGTTGACTAAACTTAATTGGATTTTTCTTCTGAAAAATTTTAACATGAAAGAAAAGGTAACTTAGAAATGAGACTTACTGTTGGTAGGAATAGCTTAAAGAAAGAAATTAACATACTTGGAACATAAGACACCTCTTGTGGGCAGCATTGTGCATTTAGAATCAAGAAGCTTTTTTTTTTTTTTTTTAAGATTTAGTTCATTTATTTTTAGAGGGGAAGGGAGAGAGGAAGAGAGGGAGAGAAGCATCAGTGTGTGGTTGCCTCTTGTGTGCCCCCTACTGGAGGCCTGGCCTGCAACGCAGGCATGTGCCCTGATTGGGAATCGAACAGACAACCCTTTGGGTCTCAGGCCAGTGCTCAATCCAGTGAGCCACAATAGTCAGGGCAAGAAGCTTCTTAATCAAAGTGTTATCTGAGGTGTTACTCATAAAACATATATGTCTGGCAGCAGTTTAAAAAAGAGCTGTTTTTATGAGGTTGCCCATGGTCTTTTTCCACACCCTTCCTGGAAGCTAATTCTTTTATTATTTTTTTAACATTTTTTTCTTGTTCAAGTACAGTCTTCTGCCTTTTCCCCCCTCCCCACCACCCCAGCCATCCCCACCTCCCTCCCCTGTTTCCACCCATTGATTTCGCCCATGTGTCCTTAAGCCCTTCACCCTTTTCACCCCATTATCTCCTCCCTTCTCCCCTCTGATTATTGTCAGCCTGCTCCCAACATCAGTGTCTTTGGTTATAATTTGCTTGATTGATTGTTTTGTTGATTAGGTTCCAGTTAAAGGTGAGATCATAGGGTATTTGTCTTTCACCGCCTGGCTTATTTCACTTAGCATAATGCTCTCCAGTTCCATCCATGCTGTTGCAAAGGGTGGGACTTGCTTTCTGCTGCCAAGAATTCCATTGTGTAAATGTTCCATAGTTTTTTTTTATCAATTTATTTACTTATGAGCACTTAGGTTGCTTCCAGTACTTAGCTATTGTAAATTGTGCTGCTGTGAACATTGGGGTGCATAAGTTTCTTTTGGATTGGTGTTTCAGGGTTCTTAGGATATAATCCTAGCAGTGGAATTGATGGGTCAAAAGGCAGTTCCATTTTTAGTTTTCTGAGGAAGTTCCATACTGTTTTCCACAGTGGTTGCACCAGTCTGCAGTCCCACCAACAGTGCACTAGGGTTCTCTTTTCTCCACAACCTCTCCAGCACTTGTTGTTTGTTTGGTTTGTTTATGATGGTCATTCTCAGCAGTGTATGATGGTATCTCATTGTGGTTTTAATTTGCATCTCTCTGATACCTAGTGATACTGAGCATCTTTTCATATGTTTCTGGACCCTCTGTATTTCCTCCTTGGAGGAGCGTCTGTTCAAGTCCTTTGCCCATTTTTTATTTGGGTTGCTTGTCTTCTCAGAGTGGAGTCGTGTGTGTTCTTTATATATTTTGGAGATTAAACCCTTACTGAGGTACCATTGGCAAATATGTTTTCCCATATGGTTGGTTCTCTTTTCCTTACAATGCTGTTTTTTTTAGCCATGCAGAAGCTTTTTATTTTGAAGAGATGTCATTTGTTTATTCTTTCTTATGTCTTTTGCTATAGGGGACATGTAGGTGAAAATATTGCTGCATGGAATATCAGAGATTTTCCTGCCTGTGTTCTCCTCTAGGACTTTAATGCTGTCATAACTTATATTTAAATCTTTTATTCACCTTGAATTTATTTTTGTGTATGGTGTAAGTTGGTGCTCGAGTTTCATTTTTTTGCACGTAGCTGTCCAGCTCTCCCAACACCATTTGTTGGAGAGGCCATTTTATGTTGCTGCCCCCTTTGTGAAATATTAATTGACCATAGAGACTTGGGCTTATTTCTGGGCTCTCTGTTCTGTTCCATTGGTCCATGTGCCTGCTTTTAGGCGCATACCAGGCTGTTTTGATTACAGTGGCCTTGTAATACAGTTTAGTATCAGGTATTATGATCCCTCTTACTTTGCTTTTCTTTCTCAAAATTGCAGCAGCTATCCGGGGTCGTTTATGGTTCCATATAAAGTTTTGAAATGTTCTATGTCTGTGAAAGATGCCATTGGTACTTTAATAGGTATTGCATTGAATGTGTAAATTGCTTTGGGTAGTATGGACATTTTGATAATGTTGATTCTTCCGATCCATGAACACGATATATGTTTCCATTTGTTTGTGTCTTCCATGACTTCTTTCTTCAGTGTTGTGCAGTTTTATGCATACAGGTCTTTTACCTCCTTGGTCAGTTAGGTTTATTCCTAGGTATTTTATTTTTGTTTTTGCTATATGAAATGGGATTTTTTCCTTGATTTCTGCTTCTGCTGTTTCATTGTTGGTATACAAAAATGCCTTTGATTTCTGGATATTGACTTTGTATTCCACTGTTTTGCCAAATTCGTTTCTTAGGTCAAACTGTTTTTTGGTGGAATTTATAGGATTTTCTACATACACTATCATGTCATGTGCAAACAATGGCAGTTTTGTTTCCTCCTTTCCAATTTGGGTGCCTTTTATTTCCTTTCCTTGTCTGATCGCTGTAGCTAAAACTTCCAATACTGTATTGAAAAGAAGTGCATCACCCCCTTTTTCTGTAGCCCCCAAGTCCTTCCCTGAGGGCCCCTTCATGATTGTGCCTGTCTTAGGCCATCCCTCCCTTGAGGAATCTTACCTGTCATGGGCTACCCTATCTTGCACTGGGGTCCAGGCAGGGCGAAGTACAAGGGGCAGAGGCAGCGTCCCTGCCAGGTAGATAAGCTTTGTCTCTTTAGTGGCTTATATGGTCCCAAGGTCTCTCACTCAGCCTTAGTCATGAGGGGTTTACAGCTTCTGAAACCAGGCAGGGCAGTTTCCAACATCCATTTGCTTAGAATATTTGTTTCCAGCCCTTCACTTTCAGTCTATGTAGGTGTTTTGTTCTGAAGTGGGTCTCTTGTAGGCAGCTTATGTGTGGGTCATGATTTCTTATCCATTGAGCTATCCTTTGTCTTTTGATTGGGGCATTTAATCCATTTACATTTAAGATTATTATTGGTAGGTACTTACTCATTGCCCTTTTTTTTGTACCTGCATTCCTCTCTCTCAGTGTTTTTTTGTCCTATTCTTAAAACACACCCTTCAGCATTTCTTGCAGAACTGATTTGGAGGAGGTAATATTCTTTGAGGCTTCTTTTCTATGTTAAACTCCTTATTTGACCTTCCATTTTAATTGAGACCCTTGCTGGATAAACTAGTCTTGGTTGCAGGCTTCTGGTTCTCATACTTGGAATATTTCTTGCCATTCTCTTCTGGCTTGGAGCATTTCCATTGAGAAGTCAGCTGCTTGCCTCTTTGGGGTCCCTTGTATGTTGCTTTCTGTTTCTTCCTTGCTGCCTTTAAGGTTCTTTCTTCGTCTTTGAATTTTCCATTTTAATTATGATGTGTTTTGAAGTGGGCCTCTTTCGGTTCCTCTTGATTGGGACTCTCTGTGTTTCCTGGATTTGTGTGACTTTTTCTCTCATCAAATTAGGGAAGTTTTCCATCATTACTTTTTCAAATAGGTTTTCTATCCATTGCTGTACTTCTTGTTCTTCTGATAGCCCTATTATACGGATATTATTACATTTCATATTGTCTTGCATTTCTCTTAATCCCTCTTCATTCTTTCCGAGCCCCTTTTCCTTTTCTTGCTCTTTCTGGGTGTTTTTTTCTGCTTTGTCCTCTAGCTCACTGATCCGATCTTCTGCTTCATCAATCCTCCTTTTCATTCCTTCTACTGTGTTCTTCAGTTCAGAAATTGTATTCTTTTCTTCTTGGCCATTGTTGATAGTTTCTATTTCCTGTTGATACAGTTTGCAGTGAGTTCATTGTAGTTTCCCTGTAGTTTCTGGTAATTCTCTGTGTGCTCATTTAGGTTCTTAATAACCATCGCTTTGAACTCAATATCCAATAGTTGACTTTGCTCTATTTCATTTAGCATTCTTTTTGAGACTTCCTCCTTTCCTTTCATGTGGGGATTGTTTCTTTGTGTTGCTATTGTTTGTGAGACTCTTCTTGTTAGCCTTAGCTTCTTAAGTTGATCTGTTTTGACTCCCTGGGTTTATGGTGTGAACTTTTATGTTTGAAGACCTCTGAGATTCAGTGATGTAGTCTGCTTGATCTCCTGAGCTCACTGGTCTTGGGCTGTCATTTATGTTTGCTCTCTGTATGTCTTTGGTTTTTTATTGTTGTTGGGTCTTTCTTTGGTGGGTATTTCCCACCAGCTGGTTAAGTGATGGTCACTCTGTCCACCAAGTCTTGTGTTCTGTTTTGCAGGTGTGGACAAGTTTTGTCGAAGTTGGTTTTTCTGTTAGTACTAGGATTTGAGGGTTCTCTCTCAGTCTTGTTCAGTTGTTTGTTTTGGGTAATTTCTCCACCATTCAGTTTTTTTTCCAGATTGGTCCTGGCTTTACGTTAGTGTGGCTTCCACTCCCTCCTTCAACTTCTTTAATTCTTATCTGTTGGTGGTTCCTTTGTTGGTGTGTTTTCTCATCCAGCCAGTATACTGGTGTTCACAGCTCCCATCTGCTCTTTTTTTGTGATCATTTGGAGGGGGAAGGCAAAATGGTATAAGACAGCCGGGAGTGTATTTCATGGTATTTAAAGTACCAACCGGTAGAGAAGAGATAAGAGATCCTTTGGATATATATAGTGTTCACTGCTGCGGTCCGGTTGCAGCTGGGTGAAGGGTCTCCTGAAAGGTGGGTAAGGTGTCGGTGATCGGAGACAGACGATAACTCGACTTAGAGGACGGTGAAGCTCTGTTCTGTTTATTGCAAATACAAGCAGGTTTTTATATTTCCCTTTTTAAGCAGTGATTAACATTTGCGATTAGGTGAAGCAGGAAGTTTTCTACCCAAATATGTGGTCATACTAATCTAGTAACCTGTTAAATACAAACAATTAAAAATAGCTGTATGTACAGAATTTGAATATTTTATTGTTTATTAAAGTTCTCAGAATTTGTCATGGGGCAAAAGGATATGCTCGATTGAGTAGAGGTCATAAGAAATTTATTATAAGGCCTTTGTGATGTCTACTTTGGTTATCTATCTTTCTGTTTAAAATATTTCTCTATGTACTATGAACTCTGACTCTCTGATAATTATTTCTACATGCTTGGTTTGTAATAGCTAACCAGCTTCTCTTATTTCTTTGCCTGTTTAATTCTAATTGATATATATTCCTATTCAAGGTAAAGGAGGGGCTGTTACTTCGACAACTTTTAAACATTCAGGGGCTATTTCATTAGAGGGGATTTTGTTCTCTGGTCAAGAAATTATTTTGTACTTCATTGGAATTATGTGAATTAATAAACCTAAAATACAGGTATCTAACAATCTCACCACCTTTTGATCACCGAAACAAACATGTAAGGAGATATAGAGAGGAAATCTAGCCACAATAAACCTTTTGACCTAAAAGGTGATAGACAGTTTTATTAAATTTTATGGGGTACAGGCCATTCTTGACTTTCTCATGTCTTATTCTATTTCTGTTTGGATAATTCAGAGAATTCTTTTTTGAAGCTGATGCATGATAGGGGGAAATGTGGGCAAAACCCTTTGACAAACTGGCGGAGTAATGACCTGTTTTGTTCCTTAATAAATAAACACCAGGGAAATCTGCTTTGAGCTAACCTTTCCATGAAATTTAGACTATTATAAGGCATTTGGACTCCAACCTTATATGACCATTCTAATGCCATCTTCATTATATGCTCCTGTATAAGGCAATGGGGGATCTGGAACTCTCTGGAGACTATTAGCTCCTCTTTGGGGATACCATAATTTACCATTAATCCAATATGCTACCCAGGGGCATCCCTGGGCTGTGGGTAGGGGTCTATATAATTTTTTCTTGTTTTCTTGGAAGACTCTTTGTATCTGTGGGTAAGGAACAGGCGTGGGAGAATTTACCAACAATTCAGCCTGTTATAACTGATTCATGAATTCTTTCATGGGAACAATTGAGGGTAATTTTTCACTCAGGTTTATAAACACCTTATTTACACAATTTGGGCATGATTTAATAGTCTGGGGAGAACTAGTTGTCCCTTCAGAATTTCCCTCAAAATCAATCACTGACTCACTTTGAGCCTCTCTCTTCTCATGGCCTGTTCTTATGTGAATCAGGGCACAGAGCAAGACTATGAATAATATCAACAAGGAGTTATTAAGAGCAATCCCAGGAAAATTACCACCCCCCCTTTGTATGCCACATTCTCTTCCAGGAAGATGGATTCCTTGAATTCCTTCTTTCCATGTCCGGACCTTTGTCAGACAACATGGTTGGAAGAGGACGTGGCATTCACTTAACGAGCCTCTCTTTAGAAGGGTGGAGAAAAAAATAAGATGTATGTGGGGGAAGGAATTGTGAGTTGGTTCTAGAAAGCAGTGAGCTTGTGGGAGGTCAGATTATGAGATATAGTGAGAGTAAAGGGTAGAAAATAGGTGTAGTATGCAAGCGAATAGTTCACCACAACAGTAATAAAGTTCCAGAAACGGGGAAGTGAGCTGAGATCCAGGAGTGGTGCTTTGTAGTATTTACAATTGTATGGAATATAAATTATTTACAGTAGTAATGGAGGAACAGTCATATGACGGAAACTATGTGATCTGAATAACAAGAATAGGAAGTATAAGACCTAGAGTAGTGTGCTAATGGAACACAAGTGAAGTGAAAGACAGAAAATTAAAAATACAGTATGAAAGAGAACAAGGGAAACCAGTCAAACCAAGCAATTTAACAATCCAAGCGAAGAAAACTAAACAGAAAGAAGAGAAATACAAAAGTACTAATAAAAGTAAAAGATGAACAAATAATGAAATAATAATATTGGAAATACACAATAAATTGCAGTTCTCTGGAATAGCAAAATGAAATTTGTCTCACTGTCACAGTTGTTGAGATAACCCCTCTGGGGGCCTAACTCTGGTCCTTTCACAGTTCCAGGTTTTAATGCCTCACTTTTGGGTATTAAAAACAAAAAGGAAGGAAGGAAGAATAAAAAATTAAAAAAAAAAAGCCTCCTCCTGGCTGTAAACTAGCCAAGCCAGTTCTGCTGGTCTTCCTGGCTGCAGCAGGGTGAGGGGGGATTGATTTAGCTTTTCTCCCTTCCTGTGGTTTTATGGCGGTGAAGGCCAGATCTGAGCTATACTATACTCTCCACAGTTGCCCAGTTCCTCAGTTGGCTCCCAGGCCTCCAGTGCCTTTCTGCATCCAGCCTATGCCTTCAGTCCACCAGTTGTGCTGTCCTTGAAGTGCACCATTTAGGGGCAACTCACACACCACCTTTTTGCTCTTTGCTAGGGACTCTCAAGAGTCTCTTCAGGATAGTTCGGTTCCCCCACTGAATTTAGTCTTTCTGGGGTTTGCTGACTCCCCGAGCCCTGTTGCTCTCCTCTGCTGGGTCATCTCTGCCTTCCTCTTAGTGAGCCTGTGTTCCCACAGGGTGGGGTGGCTGCCTTGGCAGAGCTGAGGGATCACACCTCCTATACTGCTGTGCCTAGGCAGTGGTATTGGGCATGTGGTGCCTCCAAGCATCGGGGTCAGGCGCACTCTGTTGGGGGTGGGGGGATGGGGGGGTGCTGCTGCTTGTGTTTGGTCTCTGCTACAGAGGCAGGATGGGTAGCCAGTGGGCCACGTGGTCTGGTTTGCGCTTTCCCTGGGCTATGGGCATGAGCGCTGGGCCTGCACTTCTGGGGTGGGATCAGCAGCTGCTGGGCCAGAGGGTCGTGTGCAGGACATCCCCAGGGCTTCAGGTGTGAGCAACTAGACACACTCCTCCCCCCCTTCCCCCCGCAGAGGGAACCCAGTCGCGGGACAGCTGTGTGGGGCATGAACCAGCTTACACTGCAGCAGGGGCAGCTGTGGGGGGTGCATACTGGCTGGCTTGGTGGCTCACTGGTGGGTCTCCAGTGCGGTTGGGTGCTCTGCCTCTGCGGCTGGCATTAGGGTTGTAGCTGCAGTCCTGACAGCAGAGGTGGGTCCACTGCGGAGATTGTGGAACCCCGGGGAGTCAGGGGTGGCTGCTGCGGGAGAATTCCCTAAACAGCCCCAGAGTGCCTTTTTTTTTTCTTTTTGAAAAATTCCTCTTGTTAAAGCCTGCTACTCCGAACAAGCGCCTGGCCTCTCACACAGCCCAAGCCCAAGCCCAACCAGATTGGGGACTCACCGGGTCAGGGGCCATCATGGCCCAACTCTTCCCAGCCATCATCCACATTTTCAGCAGATGCACACTGCCCCAGTGTGTTTGCCACTTCGTCCTTATTCCCCTCAGCGACTTGAGGCATTCAGGTTCATCCTGGTGCTGCTCAAACCTCTTTTTCTGGCAGGAGAGGGAGTCATTGACCTGGCTCTGTCCTGAGAATCTCGTGGCAGACCCTGCAGGCGCCAGACCTGAGGATGCAGTTGCCCTCGTCCCTGTGCTGGTCCCAGGGACCTTATTGTCCCAAAGCAATCTCCTACTACCTAATTTTTCAATGTTCTATACAGTTTTGGCCTCCATCCTTTATCTGAGCACCGTTGACTGTTCACTCTGTTCCTCAGAAGATGGGTTAGGTGTTCCATCTGTAGGCCAGGGAAAGTGGATTCTGCTACCATGTATCTGACTCCCTGCCCTCTTCCTCCTAGAGAAACATGTTATTTGGTTTTGAATCAGAAGGAACTAATAGATCTAAGCATTTGAGAGATTGGATTTTTGAATTTTGAATGATATCACAGCTTAGTTTTCAGTTAAGTTTGTGCAGATGGTGTAGATTTGAAATCTATAGATTCTGAATGGGTTGTATATATATAAGATATGTATTCTTTTTATATCGGTCTAGTAATTCTTATATGTTAAAGTACATCAGATTCTTAGATTAGCAAATGGACTTTAAATACTAATAAATGGACAATAAAGTGGGGTTGGGTAGAGAAGAAAAGATGAATAGGATGTGGACATAGTTCTTTATCCTTTTCCTCTTTATCCTTTGTTCCTCATCTTTTGATACAGAATTAAAAGGAAAAATTATCAGGCTGGACCATTTTGAATTGGAGAAAACAGGTTTGCGGTATTTTGAGGGAATCTCATTATATTTACTCAATCCTTAAAAGTCTGTTAGAACCCTAGGCATATTTGTTAAAGTTAACTGCATGTGGTGGTTATTTTTTTTTCCTCTTATATACCTCCCTTTCTGTGATTCCATCCATTCCTAGACTCCTCTAGTTCTGTAATTTTTATTATTTATTAACAATTTTTTAAAGTTTTTTCTATGCCAGAACGTATGTCAGATCCTGAGATAAGATTATAAACAAGATAGAGTCCCTGTACCCTTGGAGCATAAAATCTTATGAAAGCATAAAAACAAATACACATCATATGGCACTATGGAGTAAATAGAGGGTGCAGTGGGTGTCTGTAAGAACTCATCTGCCAGTATGGATATTCAGGAAAAGCTTACGAGAGGAGGTGTCCAGTTTCTTGAGACCTTCCTGTTGTCTCTCATCTTCTGAAGTTACTCTGAACATCCTCTGTTCAGTTTTCATTCTCTCTTCCTCTTTCATTTAAAACTAATTTGCTTGTACAGCAGTGTGGTTATTGTGGGGAAGGGTGCACATTGGTTGGAGGTGGAAGAGGTATAGGGGTATAAATGATAATGGATAAAAATACAACAAAAAATAAAGCAAAAAGTAAAACTAATTTGTTACAAAATTTAGACAAAAATATAAATGAGGATTGATCTTTTTAGAGGAGAATTTGCAAAAGTGATAGGACTTTGTTAACAGAAAAGCATTTTTAATTTTTAATTGAAAGCATTGATAGATAAGTAATATGTTTTTGATTAGGAAATTTCAAGGCAACCTACACTCAGTCATAATAAAGTGACATTTAACATTTATGAGCCCTTAATATATGTCAGGCATTAAATTAGTTACTGTATGTTCATTATATTAAAGTGAAATACACAAACACATAAGCTCTTAAATCTTCACTAACAAGGAATCAACATTAAGCAAAGGAAAAAGGTTGAATTCAAATGGGTTATCTTTCCTCTACCCTCATTACAATTTACTGTTTTATGGGAGTGGTAAATTCAGATTCACCTTGAGCTAAGGGGTAATACTTTTTTAATGTTGAAAATCATTTCTTGGGATATAATTTACATGAACTAAGATGAATCCATTTTATATGTGCAGTTCACTGAGTTTTGAGAAATGAATATACTCATGTAACTTTTACCTCAGTTAAGATATAGGATATTTCCATCATCCCCAAAAGTTCCTAAAGTTGCGGTATTTTGAGGGAATCTCAATGTGGTGGTTATTTTTTTGCAGTCATTCTCACTATCCTGCTCCTAGGCAATCACTAATCTGATTTGTTACTCTAGTTTTGTCTGTTTTACATCACATTCATATAGTGTTTATTGCCCTCTTTTGCTTAGCATAAATGGTTTTGCAATTGATACATGAATACTTGCATACATGAGTGTGCATGTGTGAGTAGTTCTTGTTTTATTTTCTAGTTTTGAGCTCTTATGAACAAAAAACTCAACATTTGTCTACCAGTCTTTGTGGATGTGAGTTTTCATTTCCCCTGTGAGTGAAATTGTTGGGTTGTATGTAAATGTATGCTTATTTTTCTGAGAAATTTCTGAACTGTTTTTCATAGTGTATAATTTTACACTCCCATCAGTGTGTATGAACGTTCTGGTTGTTCCACATTTGTGCCAACATTTGGTATTTTAAGTTTTCTTTCTTTCTTTACCAATTTCAATTTGTGTATAATGGTATCCTCAATGTGATTTTAATTTGTATCTTTCTGATGACTGCAGACATTGAGCACCGTTGCATGTGCTTATTGCCCATTGGCATATCTTTCTTTGTGAGTGTTTTTTCAGATCTTTTGTCCCTTTTAAAGTGTCTTCTACTTTTGAATTGTAGAGTTGTTTTTTCTTTAATTTGGTTATAAGTTCTTTATCAGATACTTGTTTTGTGAATATTTTCTCCCAGTCTATGGCTTGCCTTTTCATTTTCTTAGTGTCTTTTAGAAGAGCAGATGTTCTAAATTTTGAGTTTAATTTACCATTTTTTTTCCCTTTACAGTTGATGCATTTTTCCTCCTAAAAAATCTGTGACTACATTAAGGTCTTAAAGATTTTCTTCTGTGGTTTCTCATGAAAAATTTTATCTTTTTGTTTAGGTCCATGATCTGCTTTAAGTTAATTTTTGTAAATTTAAGATTCCTATTGTCCATACTGGAATGTAGTTATATCAGTTATTTATCTGTAGTAGGCCCACATACTTGTGATATTTCATTAACAGCAAGAAACCTATACAGGATCTGTCTGGAAAAAGTACAGCCAATGTTAATAATGAGAGTTCGTTAATGTCACCTGGCAGCCAAGGAGAATGGACTGGAATGTGCATGCATGAAAATGACGACTTCACCGTACTAGTCAGTGGGGGCGGTAGATGCCATTAAGTGAATTTGGGTACAGTGTGGCCATCCCATTCAAAATAACTGAGCGAGTAGAGCAACAACAAATCTGCATCAAATTTTGCATTAAGGTTGAACATTCCTCCATGGAAACTGTTCGGATGATTCAGAAGGCCAAAGCAATGGGCAACTGAAGACTGACAGCTTCATCATGACAATGTGCCTGCTCATACATCATTTCTTGTGCAGAGTCTTTTGGTGAAACATCAAATCAGCAGGTTATTCAGTTCCCATACAAATTTGGCACCCTGTGACTTCTGGCGTTTCCCAAAACTAAAATCACCTTTGAATGGCTAGAGATCTCAGACTGTCAGTAAAATTCAGGAAAACATGATGGGGCAGCTGATGGCAATTGGGAGAACTGTGTGAGATCCCAAGATGCCTATTTTGAAGGGGACTGAGGTGTCACTGTCCTATCTACAATGTTTCTTGTATCTTCTTCAATAAATGTCTCCATTTTTTCATATTACATGGCTGGATAACTTTTGGACTGATCTCATATATATAAACCTATATAAAAATGTGCAATATTTAACATATCCTTTGTTTTGTACACCAGACTTATGTAAAAAATCGTGGCCCTGTATAAGATTTTTTTGAAGCATATTTTCTAATCATTATTATACTTGTGTTATTTTACATGTATTTATATATTGAGTTTTAGCGAAATGATCAGATTCTGTAAAACTGCAAGTATATATTCAATCTTTGGCTAACACAGAGTTCAGGATGGTCATATCTGGTCCCCACGCAGTGAAACAGCTGGGCACTAATCAGGGTTGCTCTATTCCGTGACACCTTTGTTCCTTCGACTGAGTCCTCTCTCACCTTGCCCTGACAACTTTCACTTACTTTTTTAACTGGAAGGAAAATGAATTCTCCTGTAAGAATCAGGTCAGTATATGAAAGAGATAAAAGAACTGGTTGAGCTCACAGACTTTTTCTTTTCTGCCTTTTTCTCCTCTCTTTTTTTCTTTGAGCGAAGACCTTTTTCCCTGTGAATTTTTTCACTTTTACCTCTTTTGGAGGAAGAGCTGCACGTTCTGCAAGCACCGCCTCCCTAAGCATGTCCCCGAGGGCGCAGTCGGTTCCTCCAGAGTCTGCTGCAGGCTGCTTGTGGCCTAATGCCTAGAATGTCTTTATGTTGGGGGGAGGATGTTAGACACCGGTAAGAGCACAAAACACAGGGTTGTAGGAAATAATTCTATATGACACAAAGTAGGATAAAATGTTAATGTACTTTTCTTCTGTCTCCTCTCTGACACTTCATCTTTTCCAGTCTGCCATAGCTGGTTTTAATCGTGGAGCAGTTTCACTCTGCCCCTCCAGCGAGAAGCCAGTGTGTACGACATTGTGGTGTCTAGTGCTTGTTGTGTTCGTGGCGTTAGTGCTCCTATTTTATATCCGGGTTTCATGTGCTGCCTTGTATTTCTCCAGAAATCAGACATTTCATTACTAATATATAATTACTGTCTTTTTTCTCTTTGTTTTTCTCTTTCTTCTCTTTTTACCCTTTGGTTCTTGAGCAGGTCTTGTTCAGCGTTGTGTGATCATCCAGAAGGATGACAATGGATTTGGGCTGACGGTCAGTGGAGACAATCCAGTCTTCGTACAGTCTGTCAAAGAAGGCAAGACATTTTTCAAATTGTCTTGTCACTCGAAAGCAAACAGAGTAAGAATAGAAAAGCTTAAATAAAGTCTGTTGCCCAGAATAAAATAATGACATAGGTTTCAGGTTACATGACTTGTTTTGCTAGATTTTTCTTTAGTGTCATAGTTTGAGGCATGCATTTCTGCCAGTTGACTTTCTGTGTACTTCATAGTTTTAGAAATCACATAACTCTTTGGTCATGGTACTTTATGCATCATCGCCTACAGAAGTTTGTGTTATAAAGATATTTTGGTAGAAACAGATTAAGCAGATGGTTATAGGCTCAAAAATATCTGTTCTTTTTCCAAAACAACAATATTTTTTATTGCTATTACCATTTATTGAATACTTCCTTTATGTTTGGTGCGACAATTTGAGGTAGGTATATTTTATCCCTATTTTATAAATGATATCGAAACTTAGGTTAAAAAACATAAAAACAGCCCAAGGTCACACAACTAGTGAGTGACAGAGGCAGCATTTGAATGTAAGTATATGACTTTACAGCTTATGTTCTTTAAGCATTTGGTTATGCTGCCTCTGTTTCAAGAAGATTATCAATCAATTCAAATGAGTTACATTTTAAGTAAGTAATTTGTCTTACAGATGGAGCAGCCATGCGGGCTGGAGTACAGACAGGTGATCGAATCATTAAGGTGAGGAAAAGACTAATGTAGAATTTATGGTAGAATTTTAAAAAACAGGATATATTAGCCATAGTTTGATTTTTTTCATGTGGATTTTTATAAAAAGAAACACTTGACATATGATGGGTTCGTGGACTATAAAAACTTACTTATTGTAAAATTAGTATAACCCTATAATGAAAGGCATAATAAAAGGCTTGAATAAATAATTTTTTAGCAACAAATTTTCATCTCACTGAGTGGGACCTCACAGTTCTCCCAATCGCTATCAGCTGTCCCATTGTATTTTCCTGAATCTCATTGACGGTATGAAATCTCTTCCCTTTCTAAGGTGATCTTAGTTTTGAGAAAAGCCAGAAGTCTGGGCTAAAAGGGGGGCTGAGTTACCTGAGTGATCTGATGTTTGACCAAAACTCTGCCCAAGATGTGCTGCATGAGCAGGCGTGTTATCATGATGAGGCTGTTAGTCACCAGTTGCCCACAGCTTCAGTCTTTTGAATCATCTGAATGGTTTTCATGGAGGAATGTTCAAGCTTAGCGCAAAATTTCGTGCAGATTTATTGCTCTACTTGCTCAGTCATTTTGAATGGGATGGCCACACAGTACACATGCTCACTCAGTGGTGTCTATCACCCCCACTGACTAGTACAGTGAAGTCGTCATTGTTTACACATGTGCATTCCAGTCCACTCTCCTTGGCCGCCAAGTTAAGTTGATGTCATGGAAACTGTTCTCATATTAACACTAAGCTGTACTTTTTCTAGGCAGACCTTATAAAATAGGTAAAATTTGTTTGAATGGAAATTTGTGAATGTATATCAAAAATTACATACTTTAAGTATATACCTTTGATCAGCAATTCTGCTTTTAGGAACATATATAAGGAAATAAGTGTTCAAACATGAAACGATATGTATACAGGGAAATTTATTTCAGCTTCATCATACTGAAAACTTACAAATTTGGGCTAGAGAAATAAATTTCATATTATCTGCAGCTTTTAAAAAGAATTTGTGGCCCTGGCTGGTGTAGCTGAGTGGATTGAGCACGACCTGCGAACCAGGCATCGCAGGTTCGATTCCCACTCAGGGCACATGCCTAGGTTGCAGGCCATGTCCCCCAGGAACCACACATTGATGTTTCTCTCTCTCTCTCTGTCTTTCTTAAAAAAAAAAAAAAAAAAAAGGATTTGTGTACCTATAATGAAAGATTCTTACAATAAAAAGTATTTTCAGGGAAAAAAGCAATTATAAGGCATATTTACATGTGTCTGTGGTATATGTAACTACAATAGTGGTTCAAAGATTAAACATGGTTAACAAGTAATCTCTGGTGGTCACAATGAATGTACTTTTACTTCTATTTTATGTACTGATATATTTGAACTTACAAAAATCAGTATCATTTGTGTCAGAGAAAAAGTAGTTTTAATGTTAGATCCATGTTCAGTATACCTTAATCTGTTTTGTTTATTGGAGACTTCGGATAACATAACCTACATTTAACCTCTTAAAATTAATTTTCTTTGTAAAGGTTAGGTCATAATTAGGAAACTGAAAGTAAGTTGAATGTTATTTTAGAAATATTTTTTCATGTTTCAGAAATACATTATGATTTTGACAAATTACTGAATTTATAAATGTAAGCAAAGAAATGTTTTCTATTTGCAACAGTCCTCCACTGTAAAGGATTTGTAAATCATTTGCATGATATGTTTTGTCATCTGTCATGGTGAATACATTGTATTGCCCTTTAAATCAAGGCCTTTTTGTGTGTTCAAGTTCATTTTGTTGCTGAGTATAACTTATAGAATAATAGAGAAGTGAATATTACAAATATATACATAGCTTTATTTACTATATTATAATTGTATATATTGTGCATAGTAATTCCTGAAATCAGTTTACTCATTGTCTCAATAGAATGTATCTGACATACACTATTTTCATTTCCTTGCAGGTGAATGGAACACTGGTGACTCATTCAAATCATTTGGAGGTGGTAAAGTTAATCAAATGTAGGTGAATGTTATTGTGTTTTGTTTTCCCAATCCCTTAAGCAAGGATTTGCAAACATTTTCTATAATAGACCATATAGCAAATATTTTAGGCTTTGTAGGCTGTATGGTTTACTACCTGACTCTGTCATTATAGCATGAAAAGAGCAATAGACATACGTAAATGAATAGGTATGGCTGTGGCAATAAAACTTTTGCCAAAATAGTCTGTGTGATAGGTTAAGTCCCTTGACTACTAGTATCTGCTGACTCCTGAATTAAAGGGAAGTCTGAGATGAAAATTCTTAATTATCTTATGTCAACTTCATTGGTGTAGTTGATTATAATATTCTTATTGTGGTAATATTGAAAGCATATATTCGAAATAAATGTCTTAAAGCCACCTAAGAGAGAAGAGAATGAGAAATTGGATGCAGTGGCCTGGATGAACTGGAAAACCTTGAAAAATATATAAACTTAAAATTCCCCCAAGTCATAGCATTTATGACCACTAGGTGTAAAATAAAAAAAAGATTTTAGAAAGTCAAACATTGTGAAATCACTGACCATGAGTTCCGCAATCAGGTTAAATTGCTAAAAGTGTGAAATAAATTTAAAAGTTTGATTGAAAAGTGTAATAAGAGAAAGATTTTTGTCTATTAAAGGTCAGTTACCTAAAGAAATCTTTTATTTGGAAAGCCTCATTTCTAATTGATGCTAGATAAAAAATGAATGTCTTCTGTTGGATATTTCTGGTTATGGTTAATTTTGCTTTCTGTAGTTTTTATTTTTCCCCTGTAATATACCTAGTGAATTTCTGTCTTCCCCAAATTTTAAAAATGAAAACTCAGTGCTTATTTATTGAGTATTTTCCTGATTTTTGTTGAATATTTTTTGTCAGTTTTATTTTGTAAAGTTAATTTAAAATTGCATCATTATATTCTGGAAAATTAGTTAAATTCTACCTAATTACTACCATCCTAAAATATGATTTTTAAAGTTTGCATTTAAGAAATTAATTAAACATAGCCATTAGCAGATGATTGATTTTAACTCACTCTTCTCTAATTAAAATTTGAGGGTTATCAATTTTATTTTCTTTTAAGTAATGCTGTAAGTAGTAATTTGCTATCTGAAAATGAAGTTATTCTTTTAGATTCTTAGAAGAATCATAAAAAAGATTGGATTCTTTTTATGTGGATAGTGATTAGCAGATGATGAAACTTTTGCACATGACTGGATCTTAGAAATGTCAAAGACTAAGTAGTGAAATGTTGTAAAAATTTTTTTACAATGTTATTTTCCCTTCATTCCCCTTTTATCTCCTTACCCCAAGCTGGTTCCTATGTAGCTCTCACTGTTCAGGGACGCCCACCTGGGTCGGCCCAAATTCCACTTTCTGATTCTGAAGTAGAGCCATTGGTCATTGAACATATGTCTCCCATTGTGACATCCCCTCATTCACCTGGAACATCCGGGAATATGGAGAGAATTACTAGTCCTGTGCTCATGGAGGTGAGTGGGGGAAAAAATTATTGTAAATGCTCAATTGCATGATGGCTTTGCTTTGTATTCAGAATTTTGACATACTGAATTGATAAATACATTTAAGTGCAAGAGTCTAGACAGTAACTTTCTAATATAATAATTACGTAATACAGTTGACCCTTCAACAACATGGGTTTTAAATCCACTATACATGGATTATTTTCAATAAATACATATAGCTTTTCTCTTCCTTATTATTTTCTCTACCTTTCTTGTAAGAACTCAGTATATTACACATCTAACACATAAAAAAATTGTTAATCAACTTATTGGTAAGGCTTCCATCAGTAATAGGCTATTAAGTTTTGGGGGAGTCAGAAATTATATGCAGATTTTTGACTGCCCGGGGGTTGGCACCCCTAACCCCCATGTTATTCAAGTGTCAATTGTAATTTGGAATAGTTATTGAGTATTGAGATAGGAGATTTAATTCAACAAATATTAAATACCTACCATACAGAGAATAGGTTGCCATTCACAAGAATATTTAAGATATCCAATGTTCAAGGTCCTTATTATCTAATAATATATACTTTGAGAGGATGAGGGTGTTTGATTGTTTGTTTGTTTGCTGTTGAGTCCCTAGTGCCTGAAAAAAGAATATAGTTGGGAGTGTCCATCCTTTTGTTGTTTCTGGACCACACTGGAAGAACAAGAGTTGTCCTGGACCACACATTAAATACATCATGACACGTAATCACAAAAAAAATCACATAATGTTTTAAGTAAATTGCTGATTTTGTATTGGGCTGCATTGATAGCCATCCTGGTACTCATGTGGCTCATAGGCCTCAGGTTAGACATCCCTGATAGTGCTTGGCATATGGCAGGTGCTTAATAAACCTTTGTTGTTTGAGGTTGAATTAAGACTATACAAGTAATTATAGTACAAAGGCAGAATGTGACATAAGAGCAAAAAATATTAAGCTCTGAAGAATTCAAAGGAGGGCAAAAGAGTACATCCGGTTGTGATGAGGAAGGACTTCGTAGAAAGCTGTTTTTTGAATTGAGCCTTGAAAAACAGGTAACATTTCAGTGGTGGCAGTGGAAAGGAGGGTTAACCCACTTACGGGAAGTAGAGTTAGCTAGGGCTGTTGTTTGCTTGGAGCCTGTTAAGGATTTATGTAGTGGGAAATGAGCTGGAAAAAGTAAGACTATTTGTTTTCAAAAATTACAACTGCCAGGCTGCTTTACATGTAAGTGGATAGGAGTGACAGCCAGTAAAACTTCTTTTGAGCAAGACAGTGATGTGAGTACACAGGATTTTTCGAAGACTTATGTGATAAAATAAGGGGTTTTGAAATAAGAGAGATGGTGTGAAGTGAATTAGGGAGCTACCTTAGTATTTCAGGTAGGAAGTACTGGGAATTTGAGCCGTGCATGGGGATTGATAGTAAAGATCTAAAGAAGGGAAAATATTAATATTATTTTTATATTTCAGGCAACTTTATTTTTCCAACTAATATAATATTTAATGTTTCCTTGATCTAGTTTAGTAAAAGTGAAAAGGGCTGAAATTTCCCTGTTGCCTTTTGTCTTTAGTGTCATGTCTAAAACAAGTCTAACCTTGTAAGTGCTAGAAATAAAGAAAATCTTAATAGATATTAAAATTAGAGCTGGGGCATAACATAGTATGTCTTGTTTTCACTTTATTTTAGCTTCACTTTCCCTGTATTGGTTCTTTTGTTTGTTTGTTTTATCCTTTTCTAGGAGGAAAACAATGTGGTTCATAACCAGAAAGTAGAAATATTGAGAAAAATGTTACGGAAAGAACAGAAACGTCTACAGGTACTGAACTAGGGAAGGGCTGTTTACAGGCCAAATTATGAGTTGGTATTTATTATAGTCACAAACAGTAATCAGTCCATCAGCTACTTGATTAAGAATAGATTTCTTCTCTATTTTCTTGACATAAGTAATTAGTATCAAAATATTTTTATAACTTTTCAGTTTTTACAGGAAGATTACAACCGAACACCTGCCCAAAGATTGCTAAAAGAGATTCAAGAGGCCAAGAAACACATTCCTCAGCTGCAAGAGCAGTTATCCAAAGCCACAGGCTCTGCCCAGGTAGCAACACTATTAAAAGTACTACCCAGCTTTTTTGCTGGAGTGTATTCTTTGAGGAATGTGTTAGAGAATGTTGCAGTTGCCTTTTGAAAAATTACAGTGCTTTTTCTAGCAGGAGGTCCTTTGTAAAATGTTACAGAACTAATGATTAACTAAAAGAAATGTGGACTTCTGTTTATTTGCTTGCTTATGATTTAATGTTTCTTTGTTCCACAATAATTATTTTCTTTAAGTATTTTTTATTGATTGTGATATTACAGTTTCCTCAATTTCCCCCTCTGCTTTGTCTCCCAAACCCTCCATCATTCCCCCCTTAGTTCATGTCCATGGATTGTACATGTAAGTTTTTTGAGTCCTCTGTTTCCTATACCATTTTTGATCTCTCTCCATCTATTTCATGCCTACTAATTATCCTCTTCCCTGTACCTTCCCCCCCCAGTCCTACCTCCCCCCTCCCCACTGAAATCCCTCCATGTGATGTCTGTTTCTCTGATTCTGTTCCTGTTCTAGTTGCTTAGTTTTTGTTTTCATTTTCTTTTCTTTTAGGTTCATTTGATAGTTGTGAGTTTGTTGTCATTTTACTGTTCATAGTTTTTGATCTTCTTCAATTTCTTGGATAAGTCCTTTTAA
>PVIA01009371.1:0-61749 GCA_004024845.1 Tonatia bakeri | reverse complement strand
ACTGTATACATGTAACTACACCTTAACAGTGAAAACAAGGTGGAAGGCCGGATGCAGCCCATGGGCCTTGTGCTGGCCGCCTGTGCCTCAGAGCCAAGGACTGCGGCTTTCTCACCGTGGAAGTCTTCTGGCTCCGTACATGTCGACCTACAAGCTAGACTTTCCCGGAGACCACAGCTCACTCGCCTCTAACCGGCAGACTCTCTCATGGTCCCGGATGAAGACGATGATATTTAGCAGTTTATATGGCGCCTCTCATCTGCAGTGTGCCTTACAGACACAGGTAAGCAAATACAAGGGTGGGGGAGGTGTAGCACGCTCACAGGCAACCTTTAAAACCCTAGTCCATTGCTTCCATGCGACCAGTCCACATTTTTGCAGCATTTAAATAAAGCAGGAATGGAGCAAAGGCCCATTGGAAGGGACCCATTCAGAAGTTCTAAGAAAAGCAAGTAACAACATCTGTGTCGAGGCCGCAAAGGTAAGGCCCATATCAGCTAAAGGTCCCTGGTTTCTGGAGTCAGACGCATCCCACTTCAAATGCCTGCCCTCCCGCGCTAGCTCCAGAGCCTCTGAGAGCGTCGTCTTCTCCTGGGAGAAGGGAGAGAGACCACCACCTACAAGTGGGTTTCAGCGACAAGATGTCCAGCCTAGTGACCGGCGACCATGCAGGTGGTGGTGATGAGATGTCCCACACCAACGGCCGACTCTGCGAATATAACTTATTGTATCATAGGACTAAATCTTTCTAAAATGTCAAATAGTTTGGGGAATCCTTGAAAAATGTTGAAAAGTATTTTGCATCTTTAACAACTTGGGGGTTGGTTTTAATGGTTTTTAAAACCTTTGCGGTTAGTGACGATGCACCAGGGGTGAGCCGAAGCCCCCCTCCCCCCCCGCCCCACGATGCTGCGGTGGCGCGGAGCGGGGGCTGGGAGCGAGACATGCACCACGGGAAACACAGACGGGCTGCCCCCCCGCCCCCCCATGCTTGCCTCCACTCCCTCCCTCCGTGGGTGGGGACTGGGAGGGGGCGGTGTCATGGGTGGTAGGAACTGCTCCAAGACCCAGCAAGGCTCACAGAGAAATGCTGATCAAAGACAAAAAAAAATTATCTGTTTGCTACTTATAGGATAAAGACCATGAGACTTACAATCGTTCTCTTGTCAGCAGAGAATTCAGGACACGCGGAGTAATTTTTGTACCTTGTACACTTAGGGCGATTTCCCTACTTAAATATAACCAAGCCAGCTCAGCCTCCCTGGGGAATTCTGAGTGTCCCACTGGGTCTTCACCGATGACTTCAAAACCTCTTTCTCCAGCCCAGGTCTCACCTAAAAATTTTAGAACCATAAATTTCAGGGGGCATCTCAAATTCCACTTCCGTTTGTTTACTTTAAAAAACATTAACTTTAAAGCGATATATGGCACCTTGATCTTGCATTTCAAACAGAACAATGGCGTTCTAAACTCCAGCTGTACATAAAAGTGTAAAACAAAAAAAAAATCTATGGCTGGCTTCTCTTGCTCCAGTTCATGTGACTGAGAAAGCATTCGAGAGTCTACACCCACAAAATACGGATGGTGCTGTCATGCGCCCAGCTTCTCTTATCCCCTCCGAAGACCCCTCCTGTGCCGCCCCATCCGCCCTACCTGACCCGCCTCCAGGCGGACCAGAGCCCTTTCCTCCGGAGTGTCCTGCACTTCAAGCTTTACCCCCTGACATTTCCTTGCCTTGGCAAAGCCCCTAACACTTTCAGTGTGGCTGACAACCAGCAGGTGTCGGGCAAAGGGTTAAGAATTCGTGCTCCCAGATAATCATCATCATACATTGTTCTGGAAAATTAAAAGCACCTGGGCCAAGTTTCTTAAGGCTGTACCCTTTGGAGATGTTTCAGTTTTTTATAAAAGAAGAAACAGCTCAAGAATGTGAACTTCATTTCTGACGTATATTTTCCTAAGCATTTTTTTCTTTCTTCCTTTTTGATATTTTTCTTATGTGCTTTGGGTTTTCCCAAGACTTTTACCTACCCTTGACCTCCTTGACATATGAAAAAATGTTCTTGCATTTTGCCATCTTGGTAGGGACCTCAGATTATCAAAGGAACAGCTCATTTGAGAAGTCCTGACTGCACACGCATTGAATTCAGATCAACCTCCACGGACCCGGGCAGCAAGGATGAACAGCACTGGCTAAGGCGGTGAGCAGGCACATGCATTCCGTCACAACAAATGCTCACCTACTCCTCGACGTGCCAAACACGGGGCTCACACCGAGGCTCCAAGAAGGCTCCTCAGGGCCCTCCAGTTCTCAAGAACTCACGTCTCCCGGAAACGGTGGATCGGAACAGAGGTGAGCACAGGCTCCACTGGAGGGATGGGCCCTGAGGGGCAAGGCATACCATTTCCTTCCCGCCGGCAGGGATGGAGCTGCCCGCAGGGTACCCTCAGAAGCCCGGTGAACACGGCTCAGCCTGCGTCAGCCGAGCCCCTGAAGGGCTGCAGGGACAGGCTGCTCTTCGAGCAGCTTGCTCACTGTTTCGTGTGCAAAGCTAACCTGCTGTGGGGTCTGTGCGCTACACCAGCTGCGCCCGCCCCACCTGACACTGGCCTCCACTGTGGTGGGGCCGTGGGGAGGGACACAGACAGAGTCGGGAGTCACTGGAGAGGTTAGCCTCGAGACGTGACCACCAGTTCTAAGTGTAGGTGAGCGTGAGGAGGAAAGGCTGGTGCCCACACTTCCAGCCCAGGTGGAAGGCAGTGAACGAGATTCCATTCATCTGAAAGAGTGAACACAGAAAGCAGAAAAGGTTTTAGAGGAGGATAATGAGATCTATTGGAGACCCACCGAGGTTGGGGTACCTAAGGAGGATGCATGTGGAGCTGTCCAGTGGGCACTTAGAATTATAGGCAAGGAGTCAGGACATGGAAGCTTGGTAGAGCTGCACAGAAGCTTCCAGAACAGCCCGTGCTGCCCAGGAAAGTTTCTTGTGCATACTATAGGGAAATGCAAATGACAAGGACAGCTGACCGTATCAATCTGTTACAGCAGCACCTCGATACTGACAAGTGGCGAGCAAGCACCAAGTGCTGAAACACTCGTCAAAATTGAGCAAGATCAATTTTTTTCTCGTCAAATTGCAACCAGTACCAGGTTTGAGTTCTGAGGCCGACAAGTACTGAGATTTAATCTCGACAGTATCTCTGGTGGACAGGAAGGCAGGGACCTGAGACCAGAGAGTGAAGCAGCTCACTCAGGGTCACACAGCTACTGGAGCACGGACTCAGGGTCATGCAGCTACTGGAGACGCTGGGCTGTGGCCCCCGCAGGCGGACTCTGGCTCACATCTCTCCCCTGCCACCTGACACACCTGTGGCAGGGCGCCCATCGGAGGACGGCACCCTGTCCCCCTTCCTCCTCGGCCTCTCCTGAGCCTGGCCCAGGAGCTCTAAGAACTTGCTCGCCATCTTTATAGAGTGCTTGATCAGGGCAGCCAGCAGGTCTCAGCAGGTTCCAAGGGCTTGTGAGGACCTCTGATTCGCTGTTGAAGGGCAACTTCATGAGACCAGGAGAGAGTCAAGAATTCCCAAGAAGCAAACGCCAGCCAGGCACAGTAATAATCCTGGGGCTCAGAGAAGGCTCTTCGTTACTCAAAGCAAGTCCACAAGCTGCAGCTCATTCTGCCGCCCAAAGACTGGGACACGGGCCCTCCGAAGCTTCATGGAGGGACATGGAGCTCAACAGCAGAGAAAATGTAAATTGTCACCACTGAAACAGACTCCTTACTGCACCTGTCCTTTCTCTTTCTCACCCCGGACCGTCACAAGCCCGGCAGGACAAGAGCAGTGGGGGGGAAAGGGACATCGGTCAGTTTGGCTGCTTGGCCTTTGCTTAGGCTGCAGGACCCACCTTTTGGAAGGTGGCCTCCCCAGCGGCTGCGGCCACTGCTGTTCCCACTGGTCTCTCTCTTCCAGGCTGCCCCACGGCATTGTCTGGGGACAAGATCAGACTGGAGCACGGGCTGTGCTACAAGGCACTGAACATTGAAGCACCAAGCGGTTAAAACCGAAGCAGGAGCACATGCTCGGAAGGACTCCAGGGGTTGGGGCGGCTCAGACCACAATGCTTAGCTTGGTCAAGTGTAGATTCCCCAGTGGAGCAACCCAGGGTGCTGAGCTGCCTCCGTGTGATTAGCAGCTTACTCCAAGCAGTTCCGGGCAGTTTCTGACCCCATCCACTGGAAACGCTATAAACCCCGCTGCCGTGGGCACCTCCCTGATCTGCCGTCACCCCTTCCCGGCTCTTCCTGGCAGCTCCGGAGGGGAGGGCGGGGAGCCTGCGCACTGTGGCCTTCTCTGTGCCCCCTTTCGGGACCCTGCAGAGGTCCCAGACCTCCCTCTTCCGGCACGACCTGGTTCCTGGGCCTCGGCGCTCACCACACCTCCTTTTTAAAGCATTTCTGTGCTGTATTTTAAAACCACAAAATAAAAAAGAGATTAGTGCATGTACATCTTAGAAACCCTTCCAGGAGTCTCCATTCCTGACGGCCACAAAGGTGGGCTGTTCCCCGTCTCCCCTCCGCTCAGCCTGCTGCTCCCCAAGGACCACTCAAGGTTGTTCACACTCTAGTTCTTAAAGTCAGACTTGTTCCCCCAGACCCAGGCTCCTGAATTCACGCAAACGGCGGAAACATGCTTTCGCCACCGACCACCCAACCTCCTCCCACTGCCATCGACAACCGCCTCCACTGATGACTCAGCCCTCTCAGAGTCCAGAACCACCCACTCTGCTCCGTCGAGGCGGCTGCCCTCCATCCTCCCAGCACGGACTCAGAGAAATCCATTCACAGAGGGTCCCCCGTTCACAGAGCTGCCTGGGAGCCCACATCACGGGCACTTTTTCAAGCTGCCCGGGGGTCCCGGCAAGCACCCCTTGGTCAATGAGGTCCTCTGACTCAAGCTCTCCATTTTGCCCACCGTTAAAGGGGCGGCCCATCCATCATGTGTCTCTGGAGGAAGCCACGCTCCAACGGGACACGGATGCTCAGACGTCCTCAACAGGCTCTCTAGTCAGAAGGAGGAAAATCGCCTCCGGCTTGTTTACCCCCCTTAGATAAGCAGTCGTTTAGCGCTCACTGGTAAAAACAACTTCTTCCCTTACCGAGGAAGATTTCGTGGTGGAACACACTTAGGCTCAAAAAGGAGAGAGCATTCGTTTCTGAACCGGTGGGACAGAGGCCTTCCCAGGCCGCACGGGCCCAGGCAGGAGGGGGCCTCCTGAGACACCCCACGGGGCGCAGCGCAGGCAGTCCCACGGCCGGAGCGTACGACAGATGAAGACGAGTGAGGAGATGCAGATTCACATAACTGGTGTCCTTATAACTGTGCTTCCGAAGTCATTCGTCTCCAATCACACTAATGCAGACGCAGAGGTGTAAGTCCCGCCGCATGCAATTCCATCTCACTGCAGCTGCAAGAAGTCTCCACCCCAAGAACACTGGGGGGATCAAAGCTTGCTAGTCACAGGAGACGGACTTCAGGTAAGGAAGAATTCCTCAGTCACTGGAGCCCTTCCGCCAAAGAGGTAATGAGCCCCCCATTGCTCTGTGCCCTCGGTGAGGGTCTGGATGACCACCTGGCTAGCAGGTTAGAGACACCTGCTCTGGGGAGAGAAGCTGGCAGGGGGACACTTCGAGAGTCTTCCAAGCCTAGCAGGTGAGGTCTTTCGGGTAAGCACTAAGGACCCACCTGGGTTCGACCATCACTCTGCCCCCAACCACCTAGACGGGGTACACAAAGTGGCTGACCTCTCTGGGCCCGTTTCCTCCGTGGTAACAAGGGGTGAGAACCGGTGCCTACTTCCTGGTTGTTCCAAGGATTAAATGAGTTCATGCACATCGAGGGTCTGCTGACACACAGGCAATGCCTGGTAAATGTGGGTCGCTGTTCTTGCTACGAAACATTACTGCCCTCGTGAATTCTGAGAGCTCACTCTCCTGCACACCCAGAACCACGCAGGGCCTCCTGGTAAGTAGATGCCACTGAAGCTGCCACACCACACGATGGGACAGCCTTCCAAGCACGGACCATGCACAAGATACCCGGTTTCCTTCTGAGAGCTCATTTTTTTTTGTTTGAAATCAAAAGGAAACATAAGGCAGGTGAAAAAGAATGTTGAGATTCAGGTTTAAACAACAGATATCTTTACAACTATCCTTCAAACATAATCACTAGTCACATTAAGTAATCAATTAATTACATTAACACATCGACAGAAATGAAAGTTCCGCCATGTCTTATTACACGGAATTCAAATGCTTCTCCATCCTCAACCCTCTGCAAAGCACTTGTGGGGGGAGAGGAGAAAGTCAGAAAGCGGACCCTCCCTGCATCGCCGCCTGGCTCCCAGGTGCTGCATTTTTCAGGAAAGTTCACCTTGAACTTCCACACACCTTCTTCCCCGTCCCTGCAAACTCACACACAGAGCACCTGTGACAGCCTGGGACAGAGATGGGGACAGAGCACAGAGGTTCGTGGAGCAAACAAGTTGCTTCGTGTGCAAAAATCCCCCGGCTGCATTTACAAGTTAAATGGGGAAAACTTTTAGCTGCTTCTGGTTGAAAATCCCACTGGCACCCTGCATCGAGAGCCTGTGCCTTTTAGCAAATACAGTTCCCAGCATTTGCACAATATTCTACATGTGCAAACATACACGCTCAGGGGTATGTGAGAGGCATGTGGTTTCAAGACGTCTGTGTCCTCCCACCGCCCCCGGTCCCTGCACACGCGCTGTGTAAACACACCCCTGCCTGCTGGTGCGCTGCAGCCCGCACACTTCGACGGGGTTCAAGGGACGGGCCCTGGGACACTGCCCTTCACGACGCTGCCAGGTGCTCCCATAAGTCTGGCACGGGCGACTCTTCCCCCTGTTGGCAGCTCATGACTGGGCAGGGGCAGCTAGGAGGTCTGCACTGTCCTGTTCGATAGCCTCCAGCCACTTGTGGCTTTTGAGGGAAGTGTGGCTGGTCCAAACTGAGGTGTGCCACAGGCACAGCACACACACCGAATTTCAACGATCTAGCACCAAAGGTAGTCAACTGAATAACGAGCTTTTAGATAGATTTTATGTTGCAATGATCATCTGATTATGTGGGATTAAATAAGCTATGTTACTAAAATTTCACGTTTCTCTTTACTTTTTTAATAAGGCCACTAGAAAAATGTAAATCAAACACACGGCTCACATCATGTTCTGATTGTATGGTGCTGACCCAGAATTTTTATTAAAAATGGAATCTCGTGGGGGCAGCCCGGGAGCCTGCACGTGAAGCAGCAGCCCCAAGATGGAGACTGTCGGCACTGGGGACACCTGAGTAGCCGACAGTGGCCTTGACCCTGAGTCAGGATGCCCGGACAGCACCTGACGGAACCGTCAGCCTCACCTTTTTACAGGAGCCCTGCCAAAGCCTTCGCAAAGCACTTTGGGGGTGTGGGGGGAGCAGACAGTCAGAGAAGGGACCCTTCCTGCTTGTTAGACCAGCCTCCCGAATCTTTGAAATTTCCATTCCAAACCTTCAAATTGTTCCATTGGAAACACAAATGGCTCATTCAAAATATTTCTAAAAGTAACCAACGAAATAAGCAGGCAATGCCATATGGGTTTTGGAGGAAAAGGGAAAGAAGGGGGAGAAGGAAGCCCCCATCTGCCCCAATCTGAACCCGAGCCCACACAGGGAAGAGTGTGGGCAGCCCCCTTCCTGGCTGCCAGCGCGCCCCACTGGTGGGAGTCAGAGCTGAGGCGGTAACACTTCAAATTGGCGTTTGGTGACTCGTGTGTAAGAAGACAATTCGCCAGACCGGCTACACGGCAAAGGCCCTGGCACAAACTTTTTCCTTAATCAGTGTGAGACTTCCCACTTCCCCCGTCACTTACTGACACAGAGAAGAAGGAGCCAGCCACCAGCTGGTCATTCTGCAGCCACCTACACAGCAGTGCAAGGACCTTCTGTGGCCTGGAACATGCAATGCACACGGAAGGACTTCTCCCCACTAAGACCCCTGACGTAGGGCTGTGACGCCGGGCACCGTGCTGATTCCGAGACACTTGCAGAAAAGACCGATTTCTACCTCGCTCTGCTAAGGACTCTCACATCCCTAGCCTCAGACCTTCTTAGGTTACATTTTGCGTTAGTGTGATTCTCATGCTTGACCTACATGTCAGCTTCTGACCAAGTCATTGAAGTGGAGCTGGCCTGTCCCACGAGAACTTTACCATCCAGATCTGAACATTTTTGCCAGCAGGCAAGAGAAGGAAGCCAAACATACAAGAAGTGTAACAAACAAAACTGGGAGCCAAGTTATGAGCTGACGCCTTGAATAAACACACAGAGGTCTCAGGTGAGCTGCGGTTCTGTTTACAGTGGGACAGGGAGTCCTCTCCTGGGACTTCTCCGCCCAGCGTATCTGATCAGCAGCTCCATTTCCGTAGGATCCCTTCTCAGAGCTTCCCACGGCCACGCGTGCAAGTACGGTACTCTGCACGAGAAGATGACCTTGCTTAAAGCCCATTGCCAACTGAGACCGCTGGTTACACCACCGACCGATGCGGCACCTGACCCTGGGGCCTCATGTCTTTCTCTGCACAGAAAACAATCAGCAGCGCTTTTTGCTGACCGTGGGTCCCAGCAAAGAACGGCACAGCTGGGTGTGATTCAAGGATCGGGGGGTTGAGTTGCCGGTCGCCGGGAACGTATGTGAATGATCAAACCAAGAGCTTCCTGGGTGAAGGGGGCCCGATAAGCCGCCCTCACTCGTCAGTGGAGAAGTGACTCTGAGCAGCCCTCAGCGCCCGGCTGCCCTGTTTGGAGACTACACTGAAAACACCGCCGGTCTGTCCCCGAAGACATCAAAGGTGTTGAGACAAGGCAGCACTCAAACCCACACCTTTCCTGGGACTCGAGCGCTGCAGGCTCCCTGGAAAGTGGTGGATTGCTCCGAAGGGTGGCTCAGAGGTTGCTTCTGCGGTGACTCCCCTGGGGTGAGGCCACTTGGCTGACCCCACCTCAGACTTCGAGGGGCTGAAGGACAAACCTCTCGGGTGACGTCAGCTGCCGTGAGACCCCAGCGCCAAGCCTTAGGCCGGCGGGTCCCACCTGAGTGAGGAAGGCCACGTCCATGGCGCAGGAGACCACAAAGAGCACCGGCGCTGCAGTCATAGAGCTGTGGGTTCGGGTCCCAGCTCTGCCACTTGCTAACAGGATGAATTTTAACAATGAGGTGGCCTCTCACTGCATTTGGACACCTCAACGATCAAATAAGGATTCTAATAAACACCTTGCAGGACTTTGGGGAGGGTTAAAAAATATGCAAAGCTCATGATGGAATGCCTGGAATACTGCAGTTGTGTAAAAAAAAAAATAACTACTGCTATCAACCAGCCCATGCGAAGCAACTTCCCTCGTATATAAAGGAACCATGAAAACAAACTAGAGATGGGGCCCCCTGATGGACGGTCGGGAACAGTGCGTGTGTGTGTACAGCCATGGACCGGGACGAGAGAAAATCTCACAGATCGCATGTCCCAACCTCCTTATTTTCTGGATGTGGAACTGGTGCTAAGTGTCAGGCTAAGGCTACGCAATCAATGAGGGCTAGAAAAGAACCAAATCCGTGCGTGGCCACTGTTTGGATTGAATTCTGTGGATCGAATTTTGTCCCCCAAAATAGGACACGTTGGAGTCCTCGCCCCCAGTACTCCTGAACATGACCTCGTTTGGAGACAGGGTCTCTATGGAGGAAATGAGGTTAAAATGACATCACGAGGATGGACACTAACCCAACATGACATGAACAGGGAGAATACTCTACAAAGACTGGAGTTATACTGTCCTAAGATGAGAAACTACCAGAAGCTAAGACAGGCCTGGATCAGACCCTCCCCTGAGCCCTGGAGGGAACGGGCCCTGCTGACACCTGGGCCCTGCTGACACCTGGGTCGTGCCAACACCTGGGCCCTGCCGACACCTGGGTCCTGCCTAGCCTGAGCCCTCAGGGCTGTGAGGCAAGAAGTTTCTGCTGATTCAGCCACTCAGTGGTTGGTACGTTGTTTAAGCATCTAGTAAACTAGTATAACTACAGCCAGTAGACCAAACAACCAAACTGGTAATTTCCAAATTCTGCTCCCCAGGGCCCTCGGGCCCCTGGCAGATGGTGGTGTACTGGTGAACATTTAATAAGCGGGTCTCGGGAAACGGCGAGCAGAGACCTGATGCACCGTGTTTGCCGGTTCTGCCAATGCGTGGTCAGGAAGAGCTGGACACCATCGGCTCTCGTAAGTCAGTCTTCGCCCCGAGAGGCTCCTCGAATGCTTTAAGTTTTGCCGAGAGACAGATCCATCTCACGGTCTGTGGGACGGTCTCTCCCAGATGGGGTATGTAGAGTGAGCACAGCACACAGCATCGGGGAAAACCGAGCAGGAAGAGCACTGGCCCCGGAAAGAACGTCCCCGTGTTCTAGGGCCCGCGCTGTTCATGGACAGTATGAAGTCGCCCCGCTGGCCGACCTCTTTATCTGCAAAAGGAGGGGGCAGGGAGCAATCGCAGGTGCGTCGTGTGGATCGCATGAGACGCCAGACACACTAAACATATGACCGGTCTTGCCTTCACTTACCGGCTTTGCGCTGGTGGCTCCGGCCAGGGGGTTCACCAGTGGTTAGTACGAGGCAGCTTTCGGAATTTCAGAGTTGCTTTCATTGTAAAAAGCAAACTGACCAAGAAAAAAAATAATTCCAAAGATACTACTTTTGTTTGTTCATTTAGTGTGAGAGATTACAGCGAGATCATTTCTTTTTAGAGTTCAGTATTTTCTTCAGGACTGTGTTCCGACCATCGCACCTTCCAGCCACACCGTCAACAGCTCTGGCACACGCGTGAGTGTCAGCGTGTTGGGCACCTCGGGGGACAGCCCTCCAAAGACAAGGTGGAGCTTGAGACATAGGGATGGGCACCAAAATGGACAGCAGGATGCAGAGAGGAAAACTCCCCAAGAACCAGGAACGCACCTGTCTCCTGACGCCGTCTGTTCCTGTGCGTGTGTGCACCCTCCCAGAAGGCCTCACTCCAAGCGAACCACCGCCAACTCAGAGTCCAGCAGGCCTTCTTGCTGCAGAGCGATACCTCCATGCGCAGGTTGTCTTTGCTTTCCCACGAGGAAGGAATGAAGAAGGTGGCAGCCCTCGGAGATGCAGCACTAGAATGCTGCCTAAAGGGGAAGCAAGGCTGGCTGTCCAGGGAGTGGAGGGACAACCAGGAGAGTGTAATAGCAGAAGGAAGAGGCGGCAAGTGGAAGAGGTGTCCCACTCCAGTGCTAAAATGGCAGTGTCATTGAGGCGGGGACTGTGGGGACACGTTACATGCTCGGAGCTGCATGTGACTTCATCGAGACAGAAAAGGCTGAGGTCCTAGGAGACATGGTGAGGACCCCCAGGATGCGGGGAAAGAGGAAGAAGGCTTGGGAAACATCAGCAAAGGCAGCCACGGTCTTGGGTGCCAGAGCGAGATGGGGGGAGTAAATTCCCCCCTAAGGCCAGGCAAGAGGGTGTTTTATGAAAAAACGTGTGGCTGGCTTTGCCAAGTGTTGGAAAGAGATTAAGGAAGAGAGGAGGAGGGCTGAGATGCAGCCAACGGCTTTGTCAGTAAGGTAGCCATGAGCATCCTTGGGTGGCGCACGCACAGGTGATAGAGCGGTGGAGACAGGAGCGATTACCAGGTAGGGACCATCACCGATAATTACACCTCACGTTGCCTCTAAACACACGCCAGTAGAGAGAGACCACACAGGAGAAAGCAGATTACCAAACTGGGGAAGAGAAATTCCACGGTGGGGACATTTTAATCCAGACAAATGTGAGATTCGGGGCTAGGAAGTGCAGAGACAAAGACTGATTAGCAGCAATGGGAGGGGAGAAAGAGAGGTGGACGGGCCCGACGCAGAACTTGAAGGACTCACCGGGGCGGGGGCAGGGTGGACCGAGCCTCGGGATCCAGCTGGGCAAGCGGCTCAATGTGGAAGGTGGCTGGCCACAGGCAGCCAGCTGTCGTCCAGGGAGGCGGAGAGCATGGGGATGCAGCCAGGGGAGGGAGCGCATCTGTCACCGTGGTGAACCATAACGTTCTCCGAGAAGTACGCTGAACTGGGAGCAGGAGCTAGTCTAGGAAGTGGGCAGAGAGACAGCCACACGCAGACAGAGAAGGGTGGCAGGGAAGGGGCTCCTGCCGGTACCCCGTGGTTCAGGCGCCAGAGCCCAGCCCGGGGGGGACTGGTGAGGGCGAGCAGAAGGGCCGATCCACACGGGAATGGGGAGACAGGTGTCTGGCAGACTGCCACGGGAGGGCCCCAGTCCCTGGGACTACACAGAGCCAGGAGGCAGATGTGGGTGTGAAGAAGACCTACAAGGGCCAAAGAGTGAATTTCTTGCAGCCCAGAGCACAGGACCAGAACCCCTTAGCTCCCTGCCCCGACCAGGCAGGAAAGGCCTGGACTGTGACGCTCAGCTGAGCATCCCGTTTTGTTCAAAGGATCCCAGTAGAAGGGGACCCCCAAGGCCGAGAACCAGGCAGGGGCCCAAGAAGAGGGCTTTAACATTCCATGGGGCTCATCTTAGAAACAGAAAGGAAAGAAAGCAGAATCAGGGGGAGCCCAGGGACAATCTGGAGGAGCATTTTGTAGGAGGACACACAGGAAGAAGTGGGAAGGAATAAGATTCCCAAGGACTGCCTGGCCTTGCCGCCCCCTCCCCAGTCTCACCAGTCGCAGACCCAGGGCTACAGTAGAACAATCATCCGTGACATGCTCTGCACCCTGGAAACACGCCCCATCAGAGGGTTCGAGATTGGGATGCTGGGGGAGGTCCGAGGAAGACTCTGACAGCCACTTGAGGCCCCATGAGAGGTCGTGAACGTCCCTTCTCCAGAAATCCGCGTCTCGTAGTGCCGACTCACCAACTCAGACATACGGTACTTCGAGTGTGGCTCTGCCTCAGGGCCAAGGAGTGAGTGCGACAACTTTGATCCCTCCGCAGCTTCTTCTCCAAGCTTGCTCAACCCTGTCCGAGTGTCAGATCTGTGACTTTTCAAGGTCAGGATGGTGGTGGCTCGGGCTCCGTTTTAGGGGAGATAACTGAAAAGCTCTATCTCTTCTTAGCCAAACAAAGGCTTTGAAATCATCCATCCCTAGGTTAAGTTTTCTAAATGGCCCAAATTCTTAAGTGCCTATGACAGTTCTTTAAAACTTTGACTTAATGTTGCCACCTTTAAAACCATATGCTTGTTTTTCCGTTAAGGGCAGAATATTTTGGATTAGCTTTTGTTTGCCCCAAACAAAAGGCCTGCACTTTCAGATTCATATCTTAATAAAAAAAAAATGAGACATCACGCCACCCCGGCTACTGAGTCCTGGAACCCGAGAAATGCCAAGGTACAATCCGGGGAGGCCTCCCAGAGGAGGAAGCAGCACTTGGCAGCCTCCCGTTTCTTTCAGGAGATTACGACATCAGCCCCTGGGCAGTCACACTGGCCTCGATAAAGAAATGATCAGTAAAGAAATGAAGAGGACACCCTGCTCCCAAGACCTCTGGCCCACATATCAGGAATGGGACAGGGATAGGCAAAGACAAGATTGGACCCAGAGGCCAAATGACAAGACTCTGAACTCTCAAATGAAGTTCTTCCCGAAGAATCAGGACCTTCAACTAAATATGAGATTATTTTAAAAAAGTCACTCTAAACTGTGGTTCATTTTCAAAATCCAATCAAAACAATTCAAAGATGAAGTACCTGGCACTTGTGTACAGGTACTTTCCTGAAACCCTTCCCCCCACCCCGACCCCCCAATATTTAATATGAGATGCCTATGTTGCTACACGCACACACAAAAGTCATTTCCATGGTTTATGACCCACACCCTGATACAGACCAGGAATCACTCTCCATGTCATCCCCTTCCAGAATCACCTCACTGAATCTCACCTGCCAAAAGGCCCGGGAGGGCGGGTGACAGTTAGCAGGGAAAGGACACAGCCAGACACAGCTGTTCTGGCTCCACCAGCGGAGACCTACTCCATCGCCTCCGAGTCGGCTCACAGCACCGCCGCACACCGGTGCAGCACGTCCGGCCTCCTCCCTCCTCCTGTCCCTCTCCCCTCATCCTTTCTGGGGACCGGACCGCGTTCGCAGGAGTCTCCCTCCATGACCCCAGAAGCATGGTCGAACTGGTGATGAGGTTTGCCCTGGGCTCCAAATCAAGCTCCAACGTGTAAAACTCGTCTGACCCCGGACCAGCTCTCCACCCTCTGGGCCTCCGGTTTCCTTCCCGTGCAGGGAGCTACGGCACACGCAACTGCGGGTCCTAGAACGTTCCGTGGGGGCCTACATGGGACGCACCTGGCACAAGGTGCCGTTCTGCGAACTTTATTCCTTTCCCTTCCTCCTCAATTTATTTATAAATTCTTGCTAACCGAATGCTCAAGGAACAACTGGAAAAGAGCTTAGGGCAGTTCTCATCCCCCAAGAAACACATAATGAGTTACAGAATGTTCAAAGAAGGACCCAAAAATGGCTCAGGAAGGCAGGAAGGTTTCCATAAGAGTCGTAAAGGAAAATGCAGATGTCCAATCTGGAAAGACAAAGGACCCACGGGTTTGGAGGCCACCAGACCTGCACAGACTGGGCACCGAGTAAACACACAAACGTTAGCATCAGGTCCCAATGTACTGGAACTTTCTCTGCAAAACTTTCTCTTCTGCAAAACCAGAGTAATACTATCTCCCACAGATAAAGACAGGATTAACTTTAGATTATGTACGTAAAAAACTTAACACAATGCCTGTGTGTTAGTTTTCTTCGGCTGCTGTAACCAATCACCACAGACTCAGTTGCTTAAACACCTCAAGATGTGCCCTCTCCCCGTTCTGAAGATCGAAGTCCGAACTGGGTCTCGCAGGGCTCAGATTGAGGGGTCATCAGGGCTGCATTCCTTCCAGAGGCTCTGGGAGGAGAACGCTTCCTTGCCTTTTCCAGCTTCCGGAGGCTGCCTGCCTTCCTTGGCGTCTCGGCCCTCCCTCCTCCTCAGAAGCCAGCGGTATAGCCTCTTCAAATCTCCCCCGACCCCCCTCTCCCCACTTTCATTTGTAAGTGCTCTGTGATTACACTGAGCCCCCCCCACCTCATCCAGGATAATCTCCCCATCCCAAACACCTTAAATTAATCACCCCTGCAAACTCCTTTTTGCCACGGAAGGTGACATGTTCACAGGTCCTAAGATTAGGGTTTACCCGTCTTTGGGGGCCTCTGATCAGCCACCTGCAGCTTGGTGTGTACTGGGTTGGGCAAACAGTCTGTATGGCTTTTTCCGTAAAATAAGAGATACATTTTCCATTTTCACCAATAACTTCATTGATTTGGATATTCTGAGTATGCCGGCTCTCTCCTGCTACTGGCTTCTAGTGCGTAGAGGCCAGGGCTGCTGCTGAACTTCTTCCAGTGCATGAGACAGCCCCACAGCAACAATTATTTGGCCAAAATGTCAATAGTAACAAGAAGCTTCACGAACCACTTTGGGCACCTTTGATCAGTCATGGCACCTTCTCCATACACTGCACTTTTCTTTTTTTTGCATTTCAGGTGCATTTTTACCTTTCTTCAAATAACAAAGCATAATACACTGAAAATGTTGTGTATATTCTTCCACCTTTGATATTAAAATGGCTGTACAAAAATTCACCAGTCTTGATTATTTTTTAAATGCACACTGATGTGACAGCTGTCGCAATACAATCTAACCAAATTGTTTCCAATGACGTTAAAGACAACTACAGAACAGAAAGGACCTAACCATACACAAAAAATGTAACCATAGGAGAAAAAGGTAACAGACCTCTTGACTAAGCCAATAGTATGGTCTCAACATGTGGAAGCTGCACTGGCCATCAGCGGAGGAACAGGCGGACCTGGGTAGCAGGAACCTAACAAACCCAGTGAATCTTTAATAGTCATTGCCCAAATATTAAAAACTGGTTCAAAAATGAGTTCATATAAACCTGCAGATGTCACATCCAAAAACATTTCTAAGGGAAAGCTTGGGGATATTTGCACTATGTCACCAACTTTTGAAGGCTGACCCTGCAGATAACAGCAAACTCTGTTCAACTAGGGTTGCTGAACCCAGCAATGAGGATTGCCATTTAAAATGCTGAGAACCTTGAAAAAGGCACTACGCTGGGCAGGGGTGGGGGTCCCAGTTCAGGACGGCGACCCCTAAGAGGCTCCTGTGCTCACACAGCAGTCTAAGGGTTCACAGGGAACAACTTCCTCTGAAAAACACCGAAAACTGGCCGGTAACCCCCAGACTCCCTCGCACTGGGCGGCGCCCGAGAGGCCGGGACACCGCCAGGCCGCAAACCCCGCACGTGGCACGGCCCACGCTCTGGAGAAAACTCAAGCCCGGAGCTGCTCCTCGAGGAGCCACGGGTTTGAACCCCACATCGGCGCCCCCAACTTTTAAGACCTGAACCCAAGAGACAAGCCCCCAAAACATGTAGCGTTGAAAGCCAACGGCAAGACGCGCAGGCTGGGTCTCTGGAGCCCCCGAGGCGCGCAAGGACTCACCTGTGACTGGTGGAGGAGCGCAAGGAGGCCGGCGGCCAGGCCGAGGAGCACGGGGGGCCGGCACCCCGTGATCCGCATGTTCGGGGCCTGCTGGCTGCTCTCGAGGAGGGAGGCTGCAGGTGCCGCCTTCCCGCTCTCTCTGCCTCGCTCCCTCTGGGCGTCAACTTCTCTGGCCTGTAGGTTCTCGCAGCCCCCGAGGGCGCCGGTATCCCCTGGGTGGGAGCTATGGCACGCGCCTGCCGCCAGCGACACCTCTCGGTGACCTCCCAGAGTCCGTGGGCCTTTCCTGTGAGGGTCCCACAGGACGGCCACCAGCAGAGAAAGAGTTTGTAAACGGCCTTGACCGCCAGGGCACGACTGGAGGCCCCCCACCCAGGAGCCCAGTGTTTCTGGGAAAGACGCCTGTTGGCTTCCCACGTGGCTGCAGCTGCCCGAGCCCTCAGGGCGCAGGCGCGCTGTCCTGCGGCAAGGGCGCTGCCTCCACCAGCCCCGCGTGCCCCGCGTGCCGGTATCTCCCTGCAAGGGCTTGTACCTGCACCTGGCACACCGTTTTCGCGGCTGCCATGCAGGGGATACCCCTGACGGTCTTGTCTTCCTCTGGTGGTCCAAGGACGTTAGTTCCTGCATCCCACGGAACTGTAACCATCAGACAGATAGTTCTTGGAATACCACCCTCAGGTCGCTGCCAGTGCAGTGAGACACACCGCTGTCATTCTGTCAAAAAGGCCTATGTGCTAGTCCTGCTTCAGCCTGAAGCAAGCTTTGGGCTTGGCACGCATAGAGAGGCCTACAGGTTTCAAATTATATTGCAAAGCTATGGTGATCAGGCCAGCATGGTGGTGGCATAAAACAGACACATGAATCAATGGAATAAAATAGCCCAGAAATAAACCCACATATATGGTCAATTAATGAATTTGGAGGGAGGCCGTTTTACCTTTTTAGTTTTTATTTTTATTTGTCAATTACCAATTATTTTCAATATTATTTTATATTGGTTTCAGGTGTACAGGATAGTGGTCTGACCAGTACGATCAATTAATTTATGACAAAGAAATCAAGAATATACAATGGGGAAAGGACAATTTCTTCAATAAATGGTGTTGGGAAAACTGGACACGTGGACAGCAGAAGGATGAAACTGGCCCCCTATCTTCAACCACACACAAAAATGCCCTCAGAATGGATATTAATCCTCGAAATGGATGAAAAACTTAAATCTAAGGCATGAAATCATAAAAAGTCATGAAAGAAAATATAGGTAGTAAGCTCCTTGACATGGGTGAGTCTTGAAAATGCTTTATTAGATCTGACAGGGAAAGCAAAGGCAACAGAAGTAGAAATCTGACAAGTGAGGCCAGTGTGGTTCAGCTGGTTGGAGCATTCTCCTATAAACCAGAAGGTCGCAGGTTTGATTCCCGGTCAGGGCACACGCCCACGTCACAGGTCTAGTCCCTGGTCAGGGCGTGTACGAGAGGCAACCGATGCATGTTTCTCTCCCTCTCTCTCTTAAATCAATAAGCATGTCCTCGGGTGAGCATAGAAGTGGGGAGGGGCTCTGCACAGAAAAGAAACCATCAGCAAAATGAAAACACAACCTAATAAATGGAAAATATTTGCATATCATATATCTGACAAGAGGTTAACATCCAAAACATATAAAGAACTCATAACTCAATGGCAAAGAAAAAAACTATCTAATTAAAAAATGGGCTCTGAATGAGCTCTGAAATGAGGATCTGAGTAGACATTTTCCCGAAGAGGACGTCCAGACGGCCAGTAAGTACAAGAAAAGATGCTCAACATCACTAGTCAGCAGGGAAATGCAAATCAAACTTTAGGGGCTACCTGTTCGAAAGTGAAAAGCATCCACCTGGGCACAGGTCACCGAGTTTTACAGAACTTCCTGTTTATCACTACAAATGGTCCTCTATGTCTCCTGTCTGTATTATCCCTGTTTTGCAAGCTACTTTTATACCCAAGATGAATAAAGAGTTGTATTGATATTTTTAGGTTCAATTTGTATACACACTCTCCTTTGTCATTTGCTTAAAGATACAGTAAGAATAATTAAAATGGAAATGAAGTTTTCTCATATGAGAAACCAAGTCCAAATAAACAGACCAATTGGGAAAAGAAAAAAAAAAAAAGAATGACCAGAGTAAGAAGTGTGACTGACGCACCCAGTGCTGGCGAGGATGTGGAGGAACTGGGTGCCTCGGGCGCTGCTGGTGGCACAGGAAGTGGTGCTGCCGCCCTGGAAGACAGTTGGGCGGTTTCTTGTAAAAATTGAACATATTATTACTGTATGACCCAGCCATCGCACGCTTGGGCATTTACCGCAGAGAAATGAAAACTGATGATCACACGTAGTGGGACTGTATGGACACCTTCACGTGAATGTTCATAAACGCTTCGTGAGTCGTAACTGAAACCTGGGAACAACCCAGACGTCTTTCGATGGACGAACGGCTGCACTAACCCTGGTACGGTCCGTGCATCCCATGGAACACTACTTAGCGATAAAAAGGAATGAATTATTGACACCCTCAGCCTCGATGAATCTCCAGGCAACTACACTGAATTTTTGAAGAGTCAAAAGGGTGCATTCTGTATGATTCCATTTATATAAGATTTTTGAAAAGACAAAGCTTAAAAATGAAGAACAGATTCGTGGTTGCTAAGAGTGGAGGCTGGGAGCTGGAGGATGGGAGCCAGGTGGGCGTGGTCACTTGAGGGCAACAGGAAGGATGCTTGTGGTAACAGAACTGTCCATCTAGCTGACTGTGATGGTGGATGCATGGACCTACACACGTGATAAAGTCATACAGAACTAAATCCACACCAACACATACCTAAGTACAAGTAAACGTGGAGGCATCTGTGATGGTCACTGTCTGGGTAACACGTCTGATCTACAGTGGCTGACGATCTGACATGTCTGGACCAAGCTGTAGGAGGGAAAGCTGCCCCAACTGCCGCAGCTCAGTGGACTGAGCACCAGCAACCCAAAGGGTCACCGGTTCAATTCCCAGTCAGGGCACATGCCTGGGTTGTGGGCCAGGTCCCCAGTATGGGGTGCTTGGAAGGCAACCACACACTGATGTTTCTCTCCCTCTCTTTCTTCCCCCCTTCATCTCTCTAAAAATATTTTTTTAATCTTTACCAAAAAAACAGGGAAAACCTCTCCATTTAGAAATACCCGTCTGAGTTATTCACTGCCAGTGGAAGGGTTCGCAGGGACAAAAACGGTGCAGAGCAGAAGGAACGATTTCATCTTTCCACGAAACAGTGAAATGGCCTTGTTTTGCCCCATCGTGTCTTTCTCTAGGTAACAACGATTGGATGAAGAAAGGCATGAATGAACTTCTTTATTGTGCAGGACACCCCGGGAAAGGGAATAGTAAATTAGCCTCTCTTTGCACATGCACCCCTCTATCCATCCACATGTTCATTCGTTCAAGAAACTTACTGCATTCCTTGTGTAAGCCAGGAATTATTTTCAGCAATAGGAACACAGTAGTGGACAAAATGTGCTGCCTTCGTAGAAACTCACAATTCATTTAGGGAAGTGCAATAAATGAACCCAAAAACGCAGCGATAAGTGTGGTGGAAAATAACGCTGAGTCACTCAGTCCCGGGGCACAATCCCAGCCCAAGGATCCGATTGGCCGCTAGAGGTCACGTGATCAGTTGTTCTCACCAGGTGTAGGAGGAGCAAGGGGGGTGGGGAGGGGGCGCATTTTCAGCTTCTGTCCTGAGAGGCTGTCATGGTGGGCACTGTGCATGGGTAGAAGCCCCCAAAGAAAGGGTTAAAATGCTGACAACCAAAACCATGGCCAGGCGGTCCAGTACGGTCTCCAAAGATTTATATAATTCTTCGTGTAAATTGGTGCGGGTCCAACCTAGCTGTGGGGCCCAGGCTTCCAGCCCAGTTTCCAGACTGTTTTTTTCCATCAACCTCTATTTGGTTAACATTATGAGAGGAAACCTTTTTCATGATCCTGTTTTTAACAATGTTCCCGCTGAGGTTCGGCATGGACATTTTTTGCTGGGGTGTGTCCTATGATCCAAGATCTCTTTTTTCACCACACATGTAATCCGGGAGGTATCTGAAAAATTTGTGACATACATATTTTGGAGAGGTCTAGCCGGAGCAAGGTGTCAGATACGGGGTGCCTTTTGGAAAGAGACATCCACAAGGTAAAGAACTGTCTGCGTTCTCTCAGGTAACCACACTGCGGCTGGAGGCCCGATGCTGGTGATGTCACTGGGTGGGCAGGTCAGTGGTTCAGTAGACAAACGAAGATGCCATTTTTATCTCTGTTGGGAAGCTTTGTCTTTTGTTAAAATAAATAAGGTACCATTTCTTTGACTGCATGCAGCATTATACCAAAACACTGAATGAACCCCTTGTTCTGCAAGAGAAATCACAAAATCCCAGTGCATGGCACAGTTAACTTTATTATGGTCGGCATATCTTAGGACAAAAATGATTATGCTTAAATATGTAAATAGGACCATTATCAATGAATCTGTTAATTATGGAGAAAAATAGAGTTGAGTGGTTAAGAGTTCAGGTCTAGGACCCAGAGCACTTAGGTTTGAATCTTTGCTATGAGAGTTGGGGCAAAAGATAATCTAACTTCTGTGTTCCTCAGTTATCTAGGATGCAAAATAAACACCTCGCCTGACTGTTGAGAGTTAAATGAATTAATCTACGAAGCATGCATGGAGGTTAGAAACTATGTGTTCAATAAACATTAGCTATTTTTATTCATAATCATCATCTTTCCTTACCAACGAATGTCAGAAAGGTAGCCAGGATAATTCTTAGCAGGGCTTCTCGAGTACTGAGGGAGATACATTTCATTTGTTTTATCCAACAGGTCAATGCATTCTGTTTCCTAGGGGAACAATAGCCGCTGGTTTATTTGGGGGTGCTCATCAGGACTCACCGGGGCTGAACCGGCTGGAAGGCAACAGGTGAGGGAGCTCAGGGACACAGGGACCAGCTTCAGGGCCTAGCGCAAGGCTGATGAGCGCACAGCCTAGATCTGGGAGACGAGGGAGAGAGGCCAGAACGCCCTCCCCGCAGCGCATCCTGCCCTGCCCTCAGCCACTGGAGGTGAGCGGCTGGGACCAGAACTGGCAGCCACAGGGGGACAAACAAGATGAAGATGAGCAGCGAAAACAGAGCCAGTGACTCCAGGGAGGAGTGGCAGAGCCACCTCAAGGAGGAACTAACAGCAAAGGAAACGAGGTTCGTGCAGCAAAAGAAGAGGACGAGCAGCGAAGCCGTGCTCCGGGAATACAAGCGCAGCCACCACGTTCGTAAGTCAACAACCAGCTGTTACGCAAGAAAGTCTGAGAAATCTTAGAAATTCTAAAAATTGATTCAGAAAGTAAAACGCTCACTGGATAAATGGAATCGGAGAAAGTTCACAGTTAAAGAGTAATTTGTGGCCCTGGAAAAATTGAGCCATGGGATTATTTAAAAATATGTCATGAAAAGGGAAAAATGGAAAATAAAAGATATAAATGGAAAATAAAGACATAGAGTGCCACTATCCATCTAATGAAAATTCTAGAAATAGGAAACATCTATAAATAGAGAAGAAAAGTAACCAAGAAACAAAAAGAAAAATTTCCAGGTTGAAGAAACATATGAAGTGAAAATATCCATCATTTGTCAAAAAACCCACTCTGTTGTAACATTCAGAAGTTCAAGGATGAAGAGAAAACCGTAAATGCTTCCTGAGAGAATGAGACAGGCTACCTAAAACGGGCACCTGTGTAGCGCCAACTCCCCCTTGACTGTGCTTAACTGCTACGCTGAAAACAACAGAGCAATACCGTGGAAGTTCTGAATCAAGGTGGGGTCACTTCGAATCTAGAATCCACTTCCTGTCCGAATTAGCATGGACGAGGAGCACCAGCTCCAGACAACTTCAGAGACATTCAGAGGTTCACGTACCGGCCTTGTAACCGACTTCACCAGGGAAAAACGAGAAATTCCCAAAGGGGAAGACATGGGACCCAAGAATCAACAGTAAATGGAAAAACAATAACACGTAATTTGGAAATACATCTTAAAATTTTTAACCATAATCTGCAGATCAAATCCCAGATGATCTAAACAGGGGAGGTGGCAGGGGTGTGAAGAGGATAGAGTGAAAACACGCTATTGTTTGGGGTGTGAAAGATTAATTCCAAATACTTAATTTGGAGTTAATAGTCCAAACATTAATTAACCTAGCAATAAGAAAAGGGACAGAACTCTAGATACAAGATTTTATTAAATAATACTGCCTAATACTCTAACAATCTCAACAAGAGCATGATTTCCTGTAAAAAATGTGAATTAATCAAAATTGACCCAAGAATAGGTAGAAAATGCAAACAGAAAAATACATTAATACACTTAGAAAATTTTAAAAGGTAGGCAAAGCTCAGCTCCTTTTTTAAAAAAGGCAGTAGGGCCCTGGGCACGTGGCTCAGTTGGTTGGAGCATCGTTCTGTGCACCAAAAGGCTGCAGGTGTGATCCCCAGTCAGTGCACATATCTAGGTTGTGGGTTCAATCCCCAGTGCAGGTGCAATCAATGTCTCTCTCTCTCCCCCTCTCTCTCTCTCCCCCTTCCTCTATCTCTAAAAATCAATAAATATATCTTCAGGTGGGGAGTTAAAAATGAGTAAAATAAAAGAAAGAGGCAACGGGGTCAAATACTTTTATAGGGATTTATATTCCTTGGAACAAGTGATAATTTTTAAATGATATACCTACCTGAAAGTACACAAGAACACATTCTAGACCCACCCTACCCAGCTCGAATCACTTTGATTCCAAACACAGATATGGTTAGCACCCACACACACACAAAAGGGAAGCCATAGTCAAAGTTACCTATGAACGTATGAACACAGATATAAAATACTAAAAAACATGTTAGCAAACCAAATTCAATAATAGATTATTTTAATGGTAGCTTACCACAATTTACCTAGATAGGCAAAAGCAAATCAGTATTAGGAAATTTCTTACGTAATAAACTATACTGTCAGGTTTATGTTCCTCTCAATGTATTCCAAAAATTCATGTGATAAAATTCTATATGCTTTTCAGATTAAAAAAAAACTCATATTACTGAGAAAGGATGTAAAATCATGTAGCCTAGGGAAAAACTCAGAGAAAATATCATATCAACGAAAGATTAGAAAGTTTCTATTAAAGTTGAGAACAAGACAACCACCCAGCTGCCCTCCATCACTGTTCTGTATTGCAGGTCCTATTTAAAAAGAGAAAAGGAAAAGGAGTAAGAACTATAAATGTGAACAAAACATAAAAGGTGCTTTGCATGTAAACAAATTATTATCCAAAGAGAAGTGAGGGAAATGATATTCAAAATAATATCAGATACAAAATCAATAGCTTTCTTATACATAGGCAGTAACAAATTGAATACCTCTCATATTTTCTTCTAATGCTTTTATAGTTTAGTTTTTTATATTTAGTTCTTTAATCCACCTGGAATTCATGTTGGCATGAGGTATAGAATAGAAATCTAACTTAAACTTTTAATACTTTTAGGAGTAGTGTTATTAATCACAACAAATATACAATAGGCCTAGAAATAAGATATAAAGGACCAATATCGATCGATCTAATGAAAATTCTAGAAATAGAAAACATCTATAAATAGAGAAGAAAAATAATCAAGAAACAAAAAGAAAAATTCCCAGTCTGAAATAAGCCTAATGAAAAAGATACAGAACCTAAATTACATACATACTATATCTTTATATATTATACACACACACACATATATATGAATGGTTTTGTCCCCCGCGTGCAGAGTGGAATCACAAAAAACTAATTAAATCAGAGTTTGTATGGTTGAAACACCCAGGGTTAAAAATCTTTATTATAAAATGTAATGATACTGTTTTTAAAGTAATGTAGTAATTCAGTAAGTGCAGTCAGTTCTCCCAAAATTAATCTATGAAATCAATGCAATATAAATCAATATCCTTCAGAATTTTTTATGAAACTAGCAAGCTGATTTCAAAGTTCGTCATGAAGAAAAAATATGCAAGTGAGCAAAACGGAACCAGAGAGATGGAAATAAAGGACAAACTGACAGTGACCAGAGGGGAGAGAGGAGTGGGATAAGGGGGAAAAGAAGGGAAGGGTCAAGTCAAAGGACCCAAGGACAAAGACAGTGGGCTGGGGCTAGGGAATGTGGGAGTTGGGGTGCGGAGGGGGGCAGGGGAGAGGAACTGGGGGCAGTGGGGACAACTGTAATTGCACAACAATAAAAAAAGTGAAAGTGGAACCCACTGAATGGGAGGACATATTTGCCAATAGTACATCTGATAAGAGGTTAGTTTCCAAGATATATAAAGAACTTATACAACTCAACACCAGGAAGACAAACAGTCCAATATAAAAAATGAGAATCTAAATAGACACTCCTCCAAAGAGGACCTACGGATAGCCGATAGACATGTGAAAAAGTGTTCAGTGTCACTAATTATCAGAGAGACGCACATTAAAACTGCAGTGAGACATTGCCTCACTCCTCCCAGAATGTCCACCATCAATAACTCCACAAACAAGTGCCGGCGAGGCTGTGCAGAAAGGGAGCCCAGTGCACCGTCGGCGGGAATGCAGACCGGTGCGGCCGCTGTGGGAAACAGTATGGAGCTTCCTCAAAAAACTAAAATGGAAGTTGTTGGGTTTTTTTAAAGAAAATATAGAAGAATCAAATATTTTAAAAAGATTAAAGGGAACTATCATTAAATGTCAAAACATACTTCAAATTTGCATTAATGAAAAGAGTGTGCTATTGGTACAGGAACAGAAAAATAAATCAATAAAATAAAACAGGGCCCAGAAAGAGTCCCAGATACATATTTCCTGTTTATAATGGTTCGGTTCAGTGGGGAGAGGATGGATAACTGAATAAATAGTGTTGAGACAATTAGATATTTATTAAGAAAAATTAAGTTGGACCTCCCTTCCTCACACACACTCCAAAATAAATTCCAGATGGACTGAAGAGTTAAACATTAAAAATAGGAAAAAAAAACTACAAACATTAAGAGAACATACAGAGAATTTATAACTTGGAAGCAAGGCATTCCTGACCAAGACAAACCAGAAGTTCCAAAAACAAAAATGGCCATCAATCTAAAATAGCGGGCCCATTCTACGTGGTGGACAAAGATGTGAGCGAGGTTAAGTCATGGAATATTTGCAGACTACCCTTTCATTAACACGTGGACACACGCAAAACCTGTGTACCCGTGCAGGCCAGCGATCTGTGGAGAACTGGAACCAGCTCTGTGTCCGCTTCCACCCCACGGCACGTCCTGCCGGACTGCGTTTCTCCGTTTTCGCGTCTGGCTCCTCCCGCAAGCCGTCACTTTCCCGCAGACCGTGTTTCATTCACCGCTCTCCCCGAAAAAGGTACTCTGTACGTAGCTGTTAAGCGGCTCCACGACCCACTTGCCCTCCTCTTCAGCCTTTTAGAGGTGCAGAGAATGAACCACGGCCCATTTTCAATCCCAAAATTGACATTCACTATTCGCGTGACCTTGGGCGTGTCCTTTAGCCAGGGAGCCTGTTTTTTCGTCTGTCTCACAGGAGAAATATCGTCGGTGTCACAGCCTTGCTGGGAGGACTTCAATCTGAAAATACATGAAAAGTCGCTAGCCCGGTGCCTGGTGCCATTCTATTTACTTATCGCTGGGAAACAAATCAGTCCAAACTTAGTGGCTTAGAACAGCCACAGTGATTTCGCGTGTCATGCATCTGGCTCAGAGCAGGGCTCATCTCCACCTCAGCTGGTAGATGCAGGGCCGAGCCGTTGCTTGCACGGTGAGTCTCTCACACGGCTGGCAGTCGTTCCTGACCTGGGGTTCCGTAGGGCAGCTTGGGCTTGCTCTCGGCAAGGCGCCTGGATTCCAAGAATAAGCATCTCAAGAGACGGGAAATAGAAGCTGCCAGTTTCTTAAGGCCGGCGCCTGCAAACAGTCCCTTCATCATGTGCTGTTGGTCAAATAGTTCCAGAGCCCAGACTCAGCCTGCCTCTGGACACACAGTATTCGAGTCCTGTCCATCTGCAAGATGAGCACCCCTCTCCCAAGACCTGCCAGAAGTCTCCCCTCTCTGAACCCTGTCCAGCTGGCACCGAAGTTCTCTGAGTGTGACTACCTGGGTACCACTCCCTGAGTACCTGCTCATCACCACCCGAATACTGTGAACAGGAGCTAGAACCACATTATCTTCACCACCTCCACTCCCCCACGCACACACAGACACCACGCTGAAGAGAGCGGCAAACACAGGATAACCATGGTAGACACTCACATTCGGAAAGGGGAGACACAGTGCCGGGGCGTGCGGTCGGCCCCGGCCCAAAGCATTTCTGCGAGCCAGGTGCACGGACGCGCAAGCCTCCTTCTTTGGCCCAGGACTCTCCAGGGGCTCCTAGTCCTACTCGCTGGGCTCTTGTCTCTGCCCCTGGGCCTCCTTCGTTTTCTCTAAGAACACTTAGTTGGTGATTCTGTAGCCTTCTCGGCATACTTCCTGTCCGTAGAAACTGGGGCTCTGTCTGTCTCTTTCCGTCCGGGCTGGTGACCCTTCTGGTCCACGAGTGTTCCCAGTCACGGAGGTGCTCGCAGTGAATAGATAGAAGCCATTGCACACCATGTGTTACAGAATCGTACACTTGAAACCTATGTAATGTTATTAACCAGTGTCACCCCAATAAAGCCAATGAAAACTTAATATACCTAGACGTTATTATTGTCACTGTTATCGATAACATGGATAAAGACATGAAGACGCCTTACCAGATAAGCAATCCTTACCAGGACTTTTGGAGGACGGAATTAACTAGCTAAACCCAGCACGGTAAAATTTAGTGAGGGTAAATAAAACTCCTGCATTTAGACTTTAACAATCAATTTCGTAATTACAGGATGGGGAAGCTTCGGTTCGCTGGCATGCTCGTCTCCCTGACTAAGCTGTGAGCTTCTTGCAGGAGAAAATTGAGGGGATTTAGCTGACAGCAAGCTCTCGATGAAACAAAGGCATGAAGAGACACACACTGGAAGTGGCATCCTGACAAGACAGCTTATGATCAGGATGGTGAGGGACTAAAACCACATGATAGGAGGGACTTTGAGAAAATTGGGTGACTTTGCCTGGCCAAGAAACAGCCTTAGGGAAGTGACGGGGCAGGTCATCAACTTCCCGTGTCTGAAAGCTGTCCCATGACAGAGGAAGTGGATTAGCTCCAGGGGACAGAATCAGCTGGCCCGGGGGGCCTGGGGGCGGAGTTCCTCAGCAGGAGGCAGCATTTCCAACACCAGAGCCCTCGCTGTCAACCTCAGCGGCCCCTCACATGAAGAGTCTCCAGTAACACTGAAGCCAGTGCCTTCCCCAGAACAACTGGATCTCTGGGGGGCGAGGGGGGGGGAGTCCCAGGGAATAAAGGTTTGTAAACTTCACCAGGTGATTTCATCGTGCTGCCACGATTGTGAATATGGACGGAAATACCAATAAATGAATTGATAAAAGAATTGATTCACCCATCCCCAGAAGTGTTCGGCTAGAGCCCAGAGGTTCTGTGTCGGGGAGAAAGCAGAGGAGCTGTGAGGCCCAGCTCCAGGGCCTGCAGGGCCGAGGGGGAGAATGATTCGATCCCATTGAATGACAGAGGAGGACTTGGCGTTTCCTCCCGCTACAGGAGCTGCGCCCATGTGGGCAGGCCCCCGGGGCACACAGCTACACCCCATCCTCAGCACGACCAGAGTTTCTCGGACTGGGCTTCCTTGCCCAAGTGGACAGTTTGAGTCAGGGAAAAATCTGTTTGGAAGGGTTAAGAAAATGGAAAGTTTAAGGTAAGAGAGGTGGAAAATGGTACTTAAGCCCATGAGCAGGGTGGGGTGGTTTTCTTTGGAGGGTGGGGGGGCACTGCAGCCAAGAAAGTAAGAGTTTCTTAAGGAGATGGCGCCGTGCCAGGAGCCACAGGTAGCTCGTGCTCAGAGGCCCGGCTCCCCGATGGCTCCCAGGGATGAATTAGACAGGGACAGCCATCCATCACGGTGGCTGATAGAGGGAGGGCTGCGGTCAGCGCTAAGGCAGGGGATAACGGATCACTGCATCTGGTCCGGTGTCAGCCGTGCAGTTGTTCTGCCCAAGTTCGCAAGGATTCGTTCCGTGGAATCACTCCGCTTTCCTGGGGCTGAAGCTAAAACACAGCTGAGGCCAAGATACTGTCTTTAGATTGATTGAAAACTCTGTCTCAATAGTCAATAGACCCAGGACCTTGTTTCTGAGATTACTGGCTGTTGACCAGAACCTCACTGTCCTGAGGGCTTATGATTAAGCAAGGGGGCGGGAGGTAGGTGAGTCAGGGCACTGGGTGAGGCCAGTGGGAGTCAAAGCAAAAAAAAAAAAAAATCTAAATAAAAGGCTAGATTAAAGAAAACAAGACTCTGCATGTTTACAATTCCCCCCTTTCTTCGGGTCAGTCCTCGCTCTGGAGGAATGGAGGGCGCCTGGGTCCAGGTTCAGTCAAGAGGGAGGATTAGCTGGTGAGGCGGAGTCAGACTTGCCTACCCATCACGCCCCTCACCCAGCTCTTCGAATCTCGCTCGCCCACCTCTTCCAAGGTGGTCCCTGAGGCTTAGAGGGGGCATCCTGGGTGCGTGTCTCAGTTTCAAATTCTGTGACCTTATCTGCACAAAGAGGCTCCCCTTCCTCCTAACTTCCACCCACTGAGTTTCCAGCCCAGCTTTCGTATCAAGCTAATTCATTCCCTCATTTTTGAATCTCGTTCCCTTCGAGTGCAGTGTGGGCAGAGCTAGTGTTTCCCATCATTTGCTGTCGGTGAGGCCAAGTCCTCATGAAGTATTTAGTTCTTTTACATATGAATCAGAGCCCGGAGCCTCACATACCGGACTCTTTGCCCCTTTCTGAAGTTTCTCCAGTTCTATTTCCACACCTTTCTATTGTTGCAGTGTACAAATGTATTAAAACAACCCAGCTGTGTTTCCAGCAGCCCCGAATAAGAAACAAACCACACCGATCTTACTGACCAAATCGTATTACAGAAGGAGAGTCCTTCCTCGTTTTCTTGTACTTCCCATGATGAAAAAAGACACTGCGACGGCCCTGGGTCCCACCCACCAGGAGCCAATAACTACCCTCTATCCAGCTCACGTCTCGTTTTTCCACATGAAATTGTATGTAATTGTTTTGATATTTGCAGATATGGGCCTCCTGCGCATGGGGCATGGACGGATATTTGTGGCCAAAAAGAGAGATTTTCTTGTAATGTGAGTACAGATTAAAGGGGAAAAATTGTTATAAATCACAGCACTGTCTTCTGAAGGCCAAGAGCGCATTTTAAAACTTTCCCTATTCATTTCAAGCCACTGTTTCCTTCGTCAATGCTTTATTTGTAAAAGCAAATGCTCAGCCTTACAAAACACCCATTCAGACGCCAATGACCCAGAATTCTGGGACTTTCCTGCTTGTCTGGGAATTATGTTTATGACACAAACGCCTCGTTAATAAAAGCCTGCCTTCCACGTGTCAAAGACCTTTACAATCTTGAAGAAAGAGCGGGGAGAAAGAGCTGCTCTGGCTGTTTTCCTTTGTCCTCCTTCTGCCACCTAAGGCCGTTTGGGAGGCTGCATTGTACTTGCCAATAACCAGTCAGAGGGTTTTTAGTAAAACTCTTTGTATCCACTGTAATTTGTCCAAACCCACCGAATACACAGCACCAAAAGCGAGCCCTAATGTGAAGTATGGACTCAGGGTGATGGCGACAGGTCGATGAGGGCCCCCAGGTGCACCGCTCTGGGGGGCACCAATAGTGGGGGAGGCGGTGCATGTGTGGGAGCCAAGGTGTGGGGGGCGAGTATGGGAAATGTCTGTACCTTCTGCTCAAAAACTGCTCTCGAAAGTTAAGCCTATTGAGTCCTGGCTGGTGTGACTCAGTTGGCTGGAGCTTCGTCCCATAACTGAAAGGTTGCAGGTTTGATTCCCGGTCAGGGCACACACCGGGTTGTGGGTTCCATCCCCGGTCACAGGGCGTGTCCGGGAGGCCGCCGATCCACGTTTCTCTCTCAGGTCGATGTTTCCCTCTCTCCCCTCCTCCCTCACTAAAAGCAATGAAAAAATAAAGTGAAATGAAAATAAAAGTATTTTTAAAAGGTGACAATAAAAAATTAAAACAAAATATTTTTTAAAGTAAAGCGTGTTTAAAAAACTAAATAACCCGTCCTATTGGAAGCAGGCCCTCCCTGTAGGCTGAAAGAATGCTTCTCTTCGAAACACAAGGAAGTAGGGGTGCATCGGAAAAGGGTGCTCTTAAAAGATGGAGTTGTTAGGGCATGTTGTTACTCCCTGGGGATGTTCACACCCACTCTTCCCCCACCTGGAAGCCTCTTCCCCCAGGTCCTTGCCTGACCGATTGTTTCCTGTCCCATGAATACAATTTAAGCAGCCTGTCCTCGGAAGGGCCCTCATCACACCTTCTGAAGCAGCTGTGACCACCGGCCTGTTCCGCACCCATCGCTGCTGCGCTCCAGCTCTCCCCACGGGTAGGAGGAGCTCTGGTCTCCCCCACCTAGAAAGGGACCCCGTGCCTAGAAAAGCACATTTGTTCCATGATACTCACTCAGAGCCAACAAACTGCCGTAAAGTGACGTGTTCACCTACAGGACTGGGACCTCGCCCAGTCAATACAGAGGAAGGCAGCTGTTTGCACGGTGCATCCAGCGGCATCCACGTCACATGCCCCAGGGCGGCATCTAAGGGCAGAGAGAAGCACACAGCCCCCGTGTCTGCTGGGACGGCATCCGGGAGGAAGTGTGGGCAGAGATGGCTGGCCCAGTGCAGTGCTGTTCCCTATCTGGAAACAAAATGTCCTCACTCCCAAAAGTTTCAATGGAAGACTCTCATCTCAGGCTTTAAATGCAGGCTGGCCCCTCCAGCCCAGCGTAGTGGGATTGCACTGAAAACCACGGAGATTCCCAGCCCAGGAAGCTGGTTGGGACATGCCAGGAGCCACTGAATCAAAAACAAAATTATAGCCCGGGCTGGTGTAGCTCAGTGGGTTGAGCACCAGCCTGCGAACCAAAGGGTCTCCGGTTCGGTTCCCAGCCGGGGCGCATGCCTGGGTTGCAGGGCAGGTCAGGTCAGGTCCCCAATAGGGGGCACGTGAGCGGCAACCACACACTGATGTCTCTCTCCCTCTCTTTCTCCCTCCCTTCCCCTCTCTAAAAATAAATAAATAAAATCTTAAAAAACAAGATCACAGATGAAAAATTTAAGACATTGTTTCTTTCCCAAGGGGGATCCTCCTATAACAGAGCAGCGACAAACACCTCAACCGTATCCGAGGCGCAAAGCCACAGGGAACTCTGGGAAAGCCAGATGTGGCTGTTCTCACTGGAATCACATGTATACACATGACACAGAACCACACATATGGAACCATATGTATGACATTATGTACTATGCATAGTACATATAACATATATAATACACAATATAATAAAGTGCATCATATTATTATATTACAAATTATATTTATAGAGATATGGTTTTATATATAAAGTGTAGTCTCTCTCTATATAAGTTAAGATTGGCCAAATCTTAACCCCTTTCTGAGAACAGAGAATTGAGCAATGTCCCATGTCCCCAATGCCCCTAATTGCTTATTATCTTCCCATCTGTCACATGTATCACAAACTGGTCTCCAGACACAAGATTACCCATAGCGGTGAAGTCTGCTCCAAGGGAGGGAACCGCACCCTCAACCACCGAAGGTGAGGCAGCCACATGCCATGTGCACACTTCCCTGGTCTGCGCTGCTGTCCACGGCACCGGTCTGTGGAAGGAGGCTGGCAGGAGCTGGAAGGGGATTGCGGGAGGGCAAAGGACAAGGACAGAGATAACTCAGAAAGTAACAAACTATGCTGTCACATGGTTCAGATCAGCAGAATCTGCTCCTTGCAGGGACATTGCGTCCTGAGATATTTATGAAGGTTTCGGAAAGGATCAAACATCATCCTTCCTTGGGGAAACGGATTAGACTCAATGAGGCGATGGATAAGTTCACACGTCTCCCAACCAATTGGTGGAAATTTTCTCTGGAGGTTCCACGATTTGTCTGCAGACTCCCAAGGACAGGCGCGTGCGTGCACACACACACACACACACACACACGCACGCACAGCTGCACCCAGACCTTCTACACTCTCAATCTGTTAGCTGAGACTTTCCAAAGCACAATACCAGTCCCTTGCTGAGATGGGTCTCACCTCTAATACATTCTTTCCTTCCCCACACCATTACCTGTGTCTCCAACCCGTTGCACATTCTACGCCTCACCTCTGAGCTACCAAAAAGGTATGCGGTGGCTGCAGCCACGGTGGAGAAGCCGTCAGACGCACACATTCTGGGGGCTGTATGTGGTTTCATTCATGCATTAGACTGCACACGGGGGGCGGGGCGGGGAGAAGAGTGATCAAGGGCAAGGGGAAGATTCCTTTGATCCTAAATCTAGGAACAAAACAGATTAACGTGAAGCAATGAAAACAAATGGCAAATGAGAAACCACAGCTTGGCTCTCAGAATGAAACATCGTTATCGAGTTTTTCTATGTCTCCCAACAGTCCCCGTAGGCTCCATTTAAAAACAAAGCAAAACTGTGGCTGGAGGTGAAGAGGTTCTTACAATCGGTGTGCCCAGGGCCTGGGTGTGAGTAAACTTCGGCCCCTGTCCCCCCACGCAGCAGCACGACCCCTACAAGCTTCCCTCATGCGTAACTCATGCGGCCAGTCTGCTCATCTTGGCAGCCCTCGGGAGCCTTCCCCAAGGCTCTGGGCTCTTTCCATCAACAGGACCGATTCCACATCCTTTTACTAATGACTACCCATTTCCCCCCCATAGGCAGCCCTGAAATCCCTGCTTTGATCTGCCCGACACATCACGTGGTCTGTGCCCCTGAACGCAAGCCCTCCCGTGGCCTCTCTTGGGTGAGCCTGGCGGACGCCCACACAAGCACGGGAGACGTTTCCTGCAGACGCTGGGAGAGGGGGGGTTCTACTGGGAAGTCAACGGCCCGGAGCTGAGAACCCCGTCTGCTCACTTACTCTGTAGGTATTTATTGATAGCCTATTGGTATGTGCAGAAGATCAAAACAGGATCCAAATAACAGTGGCTACCACAGATGCCCTACAGCCTTCCAGGTGGAGGCAGCATGACTTACTTAGTTCAAGAAAAGACCATGATCCCAAAACCAGTGAATTTTGATGAGCTGAACTGGGTGCTTCTCGGAAAAGACTTACAGACCGGCCTCGCAGCTACCACGGCCCTCTTCCCAAGGCGCTGGCCATGCTGTCCGTCCGCAGACGCTGACCGGGTCAGAACGGCTTGGAATGAGAAGCCTGACCACAGGCATCAGCAGACGCCCTTCATCCAGACCTGCTTTCTTCTCTGGACCACTCTCTACATAAGCAGCCTTCCCGGTCCTTCAAGTTGCCACACGATGGGTCAGAAGCCTTTCCGAGGGCCCACCTACAGCTCTGTTCTCTCCCTGGAGGCGGACAACGGGTGCTGCCCAGGAAATCAAAAGGCGAGCACCGTACTGAACTTAACAACGATGACGGAATGCATGCGGTTCACCCCCAGGATCCACCAGAAAGCAGCCATGACCTGACCCGGGCCTGGCAAGCATCTTACAGCAGCCGAAATCCACCAGGTCACTAAAAACATGGAACAACAAACGACTTGCCTTCACGAGATATTCAGACCATTTCTAGTAGTTAACAAAGACACGGACCTTTCTCACTACACGGCTTACCATGCAGGTAAGCTAAAGGTCATCTCCGCTTCCTCTTGGCAACCCCAGCACACACACCAGGCGCGTCACTGATGCCCATCCCACCGCCCTGAAAAAAAGAGAAGATTTCTGCGGAAATTGCTGTCTGGTGCGAAGATCAAAGAGGTCTCTCCCCCGAGGATTACTTGTCTGCAGTTCCCCAGCCCCCTCAGTGGGTCTCCGCCGCTCCCCATTGTCCCACGGCTCGGGAGGGAGGGAGCAGCCGCCCGACCCTCCAGCTATGGGACTGGGCTTGTAAACGACAGTAACTGCCAGTCTGCTGAGTCAACTCCCACCAGGGAGGAAAATGCCCCCCCAGAAGCACTTCCCAGACTCTGGTGAGGAGATAAGAATGAACTTGAACAAAAATGATGAGACAGTCCTGTTTACACAATGCCACTACGGCCAAGAAGTTTTCTTTCTTTCTTTTTATTAAAGGCTTTCTCATAAAACTCTGCTGGGCCACAAAGTGGAGCAAAGAGCTTATGTCTGTCTCCTCAAATCTCCATTTCCTTCACCTGCTTACACCACCAGAAGCCCCTGACCCCGGGGGGCAACTGGGGTCCTGTAGCGTGTCACATCTCTCCCAGCCACTTCCTGAGCCAGGGTTGCCTGGGGGATTGTATCGGCTGCCTGACTCCTTCCTAAAAGGGGAGAGGTACATAGGAGGTTTAAGCTGAGTTTCATATCATTTCTTCACTACCTTTTCCATTTAAATTTAATTATTTTTGGTCTTCATAGAAAGACAGGATTGGCAAGATGAAGACATAGGATGCAAATGATAGCTTTGGTCTTCTTTCTTACAAAAAAAACAGTCAGAATAAATATTAACGTGAACATTTTCAATATAATGCTCACTGGCACCATACAACTTCAGAATTGTGTGTAGACGCTAGATCAGAATTGTATATGATTTCACAGGGTGCATTTCCAGGTGTGGTATCTCAAGCAACGCACATCTGCTATAAATGAACACAGCAGATGTCCTGGGAAACACCTGGGAGCGGACAAGAGTCTCTTTTCTTCTGTTCCGCAGTCTCCCTCGTCTATCCTCATCCCAGACTTCGGGACAAAGTGCCTGGAAACTACATTTCCCAGATTCCCTGCCAGCCAGACTCCTGCTACCCCTGGGAGCATCAGCCACAAACGGGAAGATGGGAGGGAGGACGATGTTATTATTCCACCTTCCAGTGGTGCCTCTGGTGATGGGGGCAGCCACAGCCAAGGCTGGCAAGGGTGGCTTCTAGGTTTCTGCTACGTCAACTCAGTTTTAGTAGTGACAACGTGGACAGCTCAGCAAGGCTTCCCTCTGGTTTCTTCAGTTGTAAGGGGACAGTGACTTCCTGCAGTTACTAATCTTGGGGTAACATCCCCATCCCCCTTTTTTGTTCCTTCTTCCCTCTCAAATCATGCACTTCACAGTCTCTATATTAAATTCCTTCTTTGAAATGCCTGGTTTCTAAACAGAAGAGTACACTGATTGGACACTGGCTGATAACCATTTGTCATACAAATAATTTATCCCCGTGAACCATATCTGCAGCGAAGCAGATTAAATCACACAGTTTAAAGATGACACTAAAGTCCTTTCATTCTGCCAGATCAATGGCATAAAGCCTCCTCTTAAGACTCTGTAAAATAGGCAAGGAGTGGTGCAATCTCTTCTCCAAGTAGCTTCGGTTTGCATTTTACATCTGTCGGGTCTCAGTTAGCCCATGGGGGACGTGCGGTGGCTCGGTGCAGGCTCGTGGGCCTTGTCATTGAGCCGCGTGACTGTTCCCGACTTAACGAGTCAGGTATTGAGTGCCAGCGCTTCGACCCACTCACGGGCACGGGACGTGGACACGAGAGCTTCCCAAACCGACTGCAGAGAGTCCCGGGGGAACACTGCAGGACACAGTCATCAGTCAGAGGGCACAGCAAATTGAACTGCTTCATTAATTATGAAAATTCTCCCGCCGAGTGACATCTCATTAACACGTGGAAGCTTAGCACATTCTCACGTGCTTCTTATAGGCTACTCGGACCCCAAATGTCACCTTCGGTAACGAACTGAGGTTTTCTTTCCCCTATTTAGGAGGGAAAAGCTGTTTTATGCCTAACTCTCGTCTAAAGATTGCTCGTGGGCTGACCTGTGGCCACTGGGTGGATGAAGGCAGCGTGTTGGTGACAGGAAGTTTACAATGCCAGGGTTTGTTCTACGAAGATATAAAGACAGAGTTAGAAAAATAGATGTTGACTACTTGAAAACCTTCAGATCCCGGTCAAGGGCCTGGGCGCCCCGGGCTGACCGGGAGGGCTCAGCTGCGACGCTGGAAGTTGGCCTCGTTTCCTACACACGTTGCCTCCAATCGTGAAAACGGTGTGTGCCTTCTCTCCACTGCCACCTAAGGAACTTCAGTTCCTTGGGTTTTTTCCTGCTTTGACATCTGTGAATAAAAAGTTTAAGTCACTAAACACTCCCCTTCTTTATTTGGGCCATTTATATAAACTGAGATGGTCACTAAATACCATTAGATTTGAAGAGTTCCTACCCATCTCCTCCACCCGACTTGTAACAGTGCGTCATAATAGAAATCTTCCCTGGATCAGGCAGGCTGCCGGTTGGGCTGCCACAACAAAGGCTGGGGTCAGAACAGGAACTCCCGCTGATAGAAGCTCATTTCTTTCACAGATCGGCCCAGGCACACACACATAAAGGCCGACATGGCATTCAATGGCATCGGATCCCAGGTCCCTCCTGTCCTGCTGCTCTGCCATTCGAAACCCATGGCTTCCCTTGCCAGCTGCTGACACACACCGCACAAGACAAGGTGACCGCCCTGCACGTGGCCCTCGAGGTCACATCCCATTGGCCAGAACATAGTCACATGGTACGCCTCACCCCCAGGGGAGATGGGAAACAGCCTCCACCCTGGGTGGCCATGAACTCGGCATTAGGATAAACTATCATCCTTTAGCAGGAAGGAGGGTAGTGACCAGCCATCTGCCACTCTCTCCCTTTTGTCGAAGTGCAGTGTCTCCCTAAGTCCGGGCACAGAGGAGGCACAAAATAGGTATTTGTTCAATGAACAAGTGAAGAAATAGGTAGACAAACTCCTTCAGGGAATGCTAACTTAAAAACACAAATGAGGACAGATTGATTGAATGTTCACGGTTGGTTTTCCCATCAATTTATTGGAAGAGAAATTTAGCTTTAATTAGATCATCTAGTTGATTCAGACAGCACATACTGGTATGCCGGAATCAGAGTAGCAATGCAGGTGTCCCGCTGACCACTCCTTCATTCAAGAGGATTTCCCATCTGCATATGCTCACGGGACCCTTTCGTCAGACCAGGTACGCTAACAATTCATGAGACGTTCGTGAAAAACGTTCTCCTGCCTCCAGCAGGACCTTAAAAAGATCACTATACACACACGCAAATACATGTAGAAAGAGCAACAACACACAGCAAAGCTACTCGGTGTCATACTACAACGGTGGGACATGTCATTATGCGTGCAGCACCAAGAGTGAACCCCAGCGTCAACTTTAAGTGATCATAACAGTCACTGCCAGTTTATCAGCGGCGACAAATGCTCTGGTGGGGCGTGGTGATTGTGGGGGAGGCTGTGCTGGCTGGGGGCGAGGGGTCCGTGGGAAATCTCTGCATCTTCCGCTCAACTTTGCTGTGCACTAAAACCACTCTAAAATATAAAGTCTACTTTTTAAAAAACCAACAACAGAGAAGTCCTTTTGGAGCACACTAATAATAGTGCCGTGGCACCTTCACACAGCTGTGACCAACTAGGCGTGTCGGCCGGCCACCTTATACGTGCTCACATCTCTGGAGATTTCCAAATTATCACAGAAGGTAAGGAGTGGCAGGGACCCTGAAATGTCATCACAGCCATCCATCTGCTTCTGATCCTGATGTCACCACACTGCCGAGAGGAAACAGCATCAGCCCAGACCCCACGCCATGATCTCATCCATCCCGGGTCTGGACAACATCACTTCCATTTTAAGTAAACACTGAAAAGGGAAGCTCATCCAGGCAGACAACGGCAGACGCACTGCAACTGTGGGCCAGGGCGCTGTGACCAGCCGTGCTGGGAAACCTGGCCAGGAAAGCACGTCTGGATCTGGAAGGGGCTTTTCCTGACACGTTCGGTGGATACCCAGAGGTCTTTGGGGTGGTGCGACGGCGTTAAAAATTGTGATGGACGCTGCGTTCATGCTGCAACCACTGCTTGAAAGGGAAGTCAGTCCTGTTCCCCTTTGAAACAGCAACTCAGTGGCAGGCGGCAGGCGGCCGCCAACCACTCAGAAAACAAGCATGTGAAATGTAGCAGTCTTGAAATTCCACTGTTCTAAAATGGTTCTCCCTTTCTCCATCAAATGACTGGGAGAGTAAAGGCAAAAAAAGGTAGAGTTTTTAGGTGATAATAGTCTCTTGTAATTATGGAAATTGATATAGTACAGACAGACTAAGGCATTTGTTCCATTTCAAAGAAATATTAGTGTATAAAATATTTATGAAGAGCTCAGGGTTAGAGACTCTCCTGGAAGCAGCGTAGTCCAGGGAGGAGAGTGCAGGGGGAAGTCGGCTGGAAATAGTTTTCAGCAATCTATTAGTCAACCATCTACACTTTCCCACCGCAGTTTTCAGTATTCCCCTAGTGAATTCTGAATCTCCAGGAATTAAAAAAAGACTCTTTCTCAGCCTATCTAGGCAGGAATTCATTTTAATGAAGCTAAGTATGAAGACTGCATATGAAGCTAGATAATGGAAATAATTGGGCTCATTTTTTAAATAAAAGGAAAAGAGCACGGTTAAGGCTGATTACAGTAAATAGTCGTGAAAAGTGTGTGTTACTCGGTGTAGTCACTACAAGGACAGAACTACTTTCAAACGTGATTCATTCCCACTGGAGCAGGAGATGAAGCAAACTCCAGAGTCTCCCACAGCAGTTACCCTAGGTCTGAGCAACTCTGTCCCTGTGGGGAAGGGACTGCTGTCCTCCCAGTGGGGGCTGAACCAGCTCCCTCCAGCCAGTAGCCTCTGAAGAGTCACACACACACACACACACACACGACAATAGCCAGCCAAAGAGTGTGAAAAAGGGAGGGCTACACCAACCTCTTAGAGACGAAAGCAGCTGAAGACATCCTTCAAGACCAAATGGAGTCCAGAAAAACACTGATGGATAATGTAGGCCAAAATCTTGTCAGAAGAAGGTTGACCAGTTGCCTGGTTTCAGCGGTTCTGAGACAGAACCTAAACATCATTAGCAAGCCTTCAGGTAAGGAAGGCAGAGCAGACTTGGAAGGAAAGGGAATGAAGCCCCAAGGGAATGACACACTGCCCATGTCCAAATGCAGGACTTGAGGATTTGCAACTTGAAGAAAATGGCCAAAAGTTATTTCTGAAGATTAGAAAAATGTACAGCAAACACATACATCTAAAAAGTAGGGTTGCAAAGTGGCAGGAAGGAGTGACCTTAGCTTCTGCCAGTCTATGTTCCTACTTTAATTTCCTTGACCAGAAAAATACTTCCACGTAATGAGAATGCTAAGACCCATCATCAGAAAGCTGGCTGAAAAATAATCAGCAGAACCTGGCAGAGAACCAGCACTCTCATATTTGTCTAACTTCCCTGTGAGAGAAGCCACAGACTCCACCTGACACAAGAGTGAAAGGGGCATCATTCATTTTAATTTAAAAAAATCGTTGATTCAGTCTAATGAAGACACTTGGGACCGAGGACGGAGAAGAGGCAGAGGATCAGCTCTCCCCAGAAGGCAGACACAGTCACGGCCTTGAGGCGTAGGTCCCGCCTCGGCACCTCCTCCCGACAGACCCTCAGTTCAGCCCAACCCAGCCGGCTGCCCCTGGGCACCCCACAAATCTATCAGCAATGGAATCTGAAAAAGCAAACTAAGCAAACGAGAAGAACAGAGACAGAATCATGGATACGGAGAGCATTTTGACAGTCGCCAGATGGGAGGGGAGTATGATGGAATGGGTGAAGAGGTGAGGGGATTAAGAAGCACAACTAGGTACTTACAGAGCAGCCATAGGGATGCGAAACACAGTCTAGGAAATGGAGCGGCCAAAGAATTTACACACGTGACCTGTGGACAGGAACAATGGTGGGGGGATGGCCTCAGGGAGTGGGGGGAGATGGTTGGAAGGGGCAAAGGGGGAAAAATCAGGACAACTGTAATAGCATAATCAATAAAATATAGTTAAAAAAGAAAGTTATTTCAACACAAACAGGTTTTTTTCTTTAAATGCTTCACTCAGATACATACCTGGTGCCACTGCACTGAAGCCCACGTTTGCACCAACTCAGCCTTAGCTCTTCCTTCACCAACTGACGTGACAGAGTAAAAGAACTGTCTGTCGGCTTCCTAATGAATTAGAAGATAGCGAGGGCCCGGAAACAGATATTATGTATTGGATGTGAGCTCGCCAAGTTGGAAAAGACATCAGCAACAACAAAATTAGGTTAGTAAGACAGGTCAAAATCACCTTTCCAAGGCACAAAAAGTGGGCCATACAAACTGTAAAGAGAGGTTCCTCCCTCTCCCCACCCCTCCGCGCGCAGCCTGATATGTTGGAAAAAGCCCAGGTTCCCAAGTCGAATCCTGGCTGACCATCACCAGTTCGTTGGGGACCTTAGGAAAGTAAATAACCTTCCTGCCCTGGTCAGGTGGCTCAGGTGATTAGAATGTTATCCTGCTACGCCAAGGATGTTGGTTCAATTCCCAGTCAGGGCACATACAAGAGTCAACTAATGAACGCATAAATAAGTGGGACAACTAATTAATGTTTCTCTTTCTCTTCTCCCTCTCTCCCTCTCTCCCTCTCTGATCCTCTAAAATCAACAAAAATAATAGTAACAACCTTCTAGAGCCCTGGTGCCTTCAAATTTGAGACTGAATTAGTAATATTTCTTTTGTGAGCTCCGCCATAGGGATCAGCCATCTTTTTCCACAAGAGGAGAAATATTTTATCCTTCGTGAGTCAGAGGACGCATGGCACGGCTCTTCAACTGTAACAACGGCGCCGGAACGCAGCCGTAGACAGCACATGAGCGGGAGCCCTAAAGAAGAGACTAGCAAGGGAGGAGGAGGGAAGAAAAGATGAAGAACTTCCGTCTGCCATGAAATTCCCCAATTCCACTGCCAAGGACAGGGGTAGCAGCGTGCACAGAGCCCTCTACTTCCAAATGTACATATCACACACACGTTAGCACCCTGGGAATAAACAGCTACAACGTGTTTGGCGTACCATTTTTAAGCATTCAGCACAATTGTAGAAAACAAGAGAAATGAACAGGGTGGCTGGAACTCAAAGGTGATATTACTTGCATAGACAGTAAGGAAGCTAGTGGCTTGTGCAGTGCAGGTGAAACCCACCAGTGTGTTGAGTAAACTCTTGTGTGAACCATAGACAGTGAGTCAGCATATAACATAAGCCAGAAGACGTGCTGTGCTACATAGAACTGGCGAGTTAGTCACACAGGATGGGTAAAAGATAGAATTAATTGCATGTGTTATTTTAAAAGGGTGTTGCTACCAAGGAGAATGTTCCTTATAGATAGAAAGATCAGTTTATAGAATGCAGATCATACAACCTGCAGGCTGACAGCTCTGTCACCCCTAAATTGGGCACTCACAGGTGACACCCTTGACATCCACACGCTGGCCCCATGTGTGTTCTGCCCAAATAAAACACGTGAAACCCCCAGCCACTGTCTGAGTTTCCTGTTACTTCTGCAACAAATCCCCACCAGCTCAGCTACTTGAAAGAGCATGACTTCATTCTCCCGCAGTTCTGGAGGCCAGATGTGTGATGCAGGTCTCGCTGGGCCCTCATCGAGGTGGCAGCATGGCTCCTCAGCTCTCTGGAGGGTCCAGGGAAGGACCGAGTGCCTTGGTGTCTTAGCTTGCTGGAGCCACCATAACAAGACACCACCCAGACTGGGCGCCTAAACCGCAACAGCCCATGGCCCCACAGCAGTGGAGTCTGCAAGTCCAAAGGAAGGTGTGGGCAGGGAGGTCCCTTCAGAGGCTGTGATGAAAGGGTCTGCTCCAGGCCTCCCTCCTCGGCGTGTCGATGGCTGTCTTGTCCCGTCCTCCACATCACCTTCCCTCTGCCCACACTTGTGTCCAAATCTCCCTCTTCCTGTGAGGACTGCAGTCACACTGGATGGGGGCACACCCTAATGACCTCCTTCCAACTTAATGACCTTTACAAAGATCCTATTTCCAAACAAGGTCACATTCTGAGACCCTGGGGTTAGAACCGTAGGTATGCATTCAGCAGGGGTGAGAACACAGTTCTGTTCCCAACACCTGGATTTCCCAGTTTCTGGCGGCACCTGCATTCCTTGGGCTATGGCCCCTTCCTCCACCTCCAAGGCCAACACTACCGCATCTCCAAATAGAGACATCACTGCCTCTGCTTTGGTCGTTACATCTTCTCAGACTCCGACCCCGGTGACTTTCACGTTCCTAAGAGGACCCTTGTGATGACATTGGGCCCGCCAGGTAATCCAGGATAATCTCCACATCTCAAGTCCCTAGTCACATCCAGAGTCCCTTTTACCAGAAAAGTTACACATTCACAGTTCTAGGGACTGAGACTCGGGCATCTTGGGAGGCTGCCGTTCTACTAGCCCAGCCGCTCAGGTGGTTAAACGGTGGCCCACAGCTACTGGCTGCACCTCTCTCCGACAGAGCAAGTGTGTGCCGGTTACTGCCACCTTTCCTCTGGGAAGGCCTTATTGCACGTCAACTCTCGTGCTTGCCACCGTGTCATCAGCAGTGAAAGCTGACCTGGCACATAGAGCCATGGACAGCCCAGGATTCTAGAACCCTGGAAATGGGGTCTTTCCACCTCACAGGACCCCTGAGTGTGTTCATTACCCCTCAATGTCTCGTTGCTTTCTGTGGTGTGTATCAAAATGACTCGACCAACCATGTGATTTGAGACTCCTACCTCCATCTGTGAGCCGAACTGGGCCACAGCAGCTGGGCTGGCCTGCAGGGTGGAGCGCTGGAGGCTCCCACTGCATCAGGGTCCTTTCCGCATGTCAGCAGCTTTCATACAGAAGCAGATTTTGAGCCAAAAGCACACAGTGAAATTTGATGGAGGGGCTCCAAGGAGGCAGACTTGGGCAGAATCCAACCACGTGTGGCCCAGAGGCCCCTCGGAGGGCAGGGGGTGGCCGAGCGCCTACCGTCAGGGAGAAGGGCCTCCCTGCAGGCCGAGTGCCCCTCGCACACTACCCAGGCCAGCCTGCTGCACAGTGCCCAGGGCGTAGTCAGGGCAGCTGTCAGGAGCACTGTGACACACCAATGAACTTGGGATAACTCGGGAACTCCCACGGTCAGGACACAAACCAGAAGGCCAGGAAAGGGCTAGCAAACCGAATTCTTGCCTCCTCTTTCATGCTGTGTCTGAGCAATGTCTTCCACAACTTGGGAAACCCAAAGCAGAAAAGGGCGAAAGGCTTGCTCATCGTAAACTTTCTGCCCTTTTCCCAAAATACAGAAGCATTCCAGGATTCAGGAAGGAAATACATAATTAATTTTTAAAAAAGAAACATCATACGAACCTACCAATTACACGTCTTAATCCCTGAACCTTTTCCCTCATTTCCCCCCTTTCATGGCAGGACATTAAGAATAGTATAGGAAATGGAAAAGCCAAAGAACTTACATGCACAACCCATGGACATGAACTAAAGGGGACAGGGATTGCTGGAAGGAATGGGGGTACTGGGCAGAGGAGGGGAAAGGGGAGAAATGTGGGACAGTTGTAATAGCATATGAATAAAATATTTTTTTAAAAAAGAAACACCATTTGAAAAACATTAACAGGTATATTAAAAGCTGACTTGCAGAAATTAGTTGACTTTTATTTCAAGGTTTTAAAATGTTAAATTATATCCTTTTAATTCAATGCCAATCTTTTTAAATTTTTTTTTAGAAATAGCTTTTCTCGGTAGTAATTGTCACGGAAATGCTTTGAAAGCCCTACATGTTGGATCTCTCGTGAGAAAGGGAACAAAACGGGTTCTGCCTGATGAAAGAATGCAGAGTGACAAGGACCACACCAACACCCTCCCCCTCAGAATCCAAATCCCACACCAGGATGAGCCTCCCGTGCACCAAGGACCGCACACCCACACGGTGACCGGCATGAAGTGCTTGCTGGAGTGACGGGCGCCCCTAGTGCTGCACGGCTGACTCCGCACAGGCCCCTCCGGGTAACAGAAGACCTGTGAGTGCCGGTACCCCAGCTTCCTACCCCACAGTGATTAAAGCAGGCTTTTCCGACAAAAACCTACAGAGTTTCAACTTTCAGGGTATAAGTGATACTGGTGTGAGGCGAGGAGCAAGGCAGCTGCTTTGCAAAACAGAATAATCCGGGCTTCCTACCGTCAACACTGTCTTCTACAAAAAGATGCTGCGGGTGAAACTCTTTGCAAAACGCAGACACTCTCCCAGCTCCAGGCCCCCGCTCCAGCCCTGAGCTCACAACCACGGGGGTGAGGAATTCTCCCCCAGAAAGGCTGTGATTTCTCCATGCCGAGAATGCATGTGCCCTCCCATTAACTCCAACTCCAGAAATGTATTCTAGGGGGTTAATCAGAGAGGTAAAAAAAAAAAATGCATATCTAACAATATTTATTTCAGCACCATTTCTGAAGGTAAAAACTCTGAAACCACCTATGTGTGCATCAGTGGGAAAACGATTAAATAAAGTGGGGCACAGGCAAAATGGAACAGTTATGTTGCCGTTAAAACTCGGGTTCCTCGCTATAGCATACACCTGAAACTAATATAACTTTGAATGTCAACCGTAATTGAAAAATAATTTTTTAAACTTGGGGTTTGGGGGAGTTTTTAATGGTATGCTCATGATATGATGTAATATAAAAGTGAGGTTCTAAAATTATACATACAGCATGATTTCACTTGTCCCTGTAAGACGGCAAGAATTATTATTTTCATGATAGTTTTCCGTATTTTTCAAATTTTCTAAAATGGAAATGTATCACTTCCAAAATCAGAGGAAAAAAGAATATGACTCAAGGAAGCGACTTTGTCCCAAAGAAAAGTCCCGCTTCCCAGGGCTGCGGTTTAGACGGGAGCCGGCACACAGAGGGAGAAGAGACCACATGGAAGGCCCTGTGGCCTCAGCCCTCTCTCCACCGCGTCTGTCCCGGCCCCAGCGAGCCAGCACCCCCCCCCCTTCGAGAGGGGACCCGCTACAGCAGACACCAGCTTCTCGGCGACACCCATGGTTCCCAGGGTGACCAGAGTGGGTGCTGTCCATCTGACGACAGCCCATGTTGCCCACCTCCCCCCCACCCCCGCCACGTAATCGCAGAGAAGCAGTTCGACAAATGCACCGGCAGCCTGGACAACGCCGGCTTTCTGTGCGACTGTGCATGCGGGACGTTACAGGGCTTGTGCGGCAGGATTCGTGGGCCGGGAGGCGGAGGGGGGAGGGGAAAGAGGAGGAAGAGGGGGAGGAAAAGAGACTGGGGAAGGAAGCAAAGGGAGGGGCGGGGAAGGGCGGGAGAGAGACAGAGAGTATTCACACAAACAACTAAAGTCTGTGTCGCCTAATTTAAAAGTTCGCTGACTGTAAAATTTTCCTCGTGTTGCCAGCACAGGGAAGAACACGTCCCTGGTCCTGGAAAAAGGAGAATAGCCCCTCTGTTTCTTCTTCCAGCGAGTAACGGGAACATCTCCGGCGGTGTCTGCTTTGCGCCTCTGCGCGCACACGCCGTCCAGAGCGTCCGGAGCACCTGAAACCGGCGCCCGCCCGCCCGGGGAAAGGAAGACTCAGCTGACCCAGTGCAGGCGCGTGGAACGAGGAGGCAGATTACCGGAGAGTTACATGGACGCAGGGGGACACCTAGTGACCAGCCGAGTGAGAAACAGGGCAACGTGCGGGCACATGGAGGACGCACGTCACCCACCTGCCTTTGCACTGAGCCCCTCACGTGTCCCGGCCACTGAGCTGAGTCTGGGGGACACCGGGAATAGGACGGGAGGAAGAATGGTCCCTAATTTGTGTCATATCGGTATCAGAACTTTCCATGATTTGCACAGACCTCATTGGAAATGCTTTTCTCCACCCCTACTGACCCCGAGGGCAGAGCAGTATAGAAATAGTACTTTTAAAGTGCATTCAAGTGAATTTTGTCCTAGTAACTTTAAACATTCTTTTCAGGGCATTCTTTACATAAATCAGTTCAAAGACCAAGCTCACAAAAGAACCAAAGTAAGTGAAACCACAAAATTCTAAATTCAGGTCTCCATAACACTTTTCAGACACTTGGACACGGAAACTTGTCTCTGCTGACAATGGAAAGGAGAGAGAGAGAGTGGGTGTGAGTGTGTGTGAGAGTGTGTGTGAGAGAGAGACAGACAGACTCCTGACCACCTAACACCACTAAGAAACATCAGTCTGCGGAAGCTCGGGCTGCACCGTACTGAACTGTACCCTAACGCGCTGTATGTGTGAAATGGCCCATTGCAAACCTGACCGCCACGCGTGTCTTTCCCACGGTAAGGAAAGGAGAGCGCGTGAACACTCCTGGGCCCGAGCACTGGAGAAGTCTGTGAGGACCACAGGGAGGGGGGACCGCACCTTCTTCCTCTGGAGCCGGTGGGGGGACGACCATCCAAATCACCAGCTCTCGTAAGACCATCCGAGTAAAACCACTGGACTGTCTTGTGTCTTTCTCAGGGTTCTGGGTGAATAAGAAATAACAGGTGTGCCGTCTATTTTGAAAGCAAAGGCTAGAAATATTAAATTACTCCCTGAGCGCAGTAAGTGAAAATAACCTTCAGGGCTCCATCCTTTGTATTTCAGGGGAGGAGGTGGGGGGGCGGGGAGGAGTCAGAGGAAGAGGACTTTCGGGGACAGAGTAGTGACAGGGTGGGGACATCATGGAAAGAAGAGAGGAGTTGAGACCACACGCCCTGAAGGCAGGATGGCCTTCTTTGGGAAAACCTCAACCCTTTAGATTAAGAAGACGAGTAAATATTTCCAAATTTTTTAATTAAAAACATTGTTGCAGTGCTACTACCGCTGACACTTTTTGTCCTCCCCCTCACTCCTCCCCAAACCTCCAGAACGCCGCCCCTGCAGCCTCCCAGCCCCTCCGGCTCACAGGGCGTGTCCACGGAGCTGGTGGGGGGTCCCCGTGGCCTGTCCTGCAGCCCTGAGTTCTGCCCAACGGCCCCGTGTAACACCTCTGTCCAGGCCCACACCCAGCAGCCCCTGCACGGCGCCCGCCCACAGGGAAGCCAGGGTACGCACTGAGCACACTCAACTCCCTGCCTGTCACAGCAGATTGCCCGGCTTCTCAGCCCTCCATAGGCACGGCTCTGAACTTCCTCTTTGCCACCACCGCCTGCTCAACGAGCATCTTCTGCTTGCTCTGAGTACCAGCACAGGCCAGCTGAGCCCGCCCAGGGGACGCAGGGGACAGGCCACTGAGGTGGGACTCGGGCCAGACCGATGTGCCTCCACGTGTGCTGTGTATACATGGGTGTACATGCACACGCACAAACATGCTCACACACACACACACACAGTGTTTGATAATGACAGGATGATGACAGGATGACAATGGTGACTTTGGGAGACGAATGAGGAACCAGTGGCCATTATCATAAAGCCGGTCTTGCTCACCCCTGGTTTTGGAAGACTTGGCTTCCCAAAAAGGAGGCTCTGACAGAAGAAATTAAATTAAATGCCTCCAAATGAGACACCCCCAGAGGAATTACAGAGGGCTAGGGTAATCGATCAGACTGGAAGATGGAGGACTGACCTTCGAGCAGGGTTTCTCTCGTGCCCCCCACACTGGGACAGGCTGGCAGCCCTGCCACCCCTGCCTCGGGCAGCCCCAGCCCGCCCTCACGCCACGGCCACCAGTGAGGGCAATTGCGCTGTCCGTGTCCCAGGTCTGCACCCAGCTGCCTCTCAGCCGGCAGGCAGCCTGTTGCCAAGAGGCCATCACCCCACTTGCCCAGTATGGTCCCCATCTGCTCCTGTCAACGTGGCATCGTGACGATCAGCGTCCTCTCTCACTCTGTGAGGGGCACTGGGCTGGATCACGAGTTCTGCAGCCACTTGCACGTTGGGAACTCTCGTCCCCGCCACACACACCTCCCTGGCCCATTTGGCCGGTCACGTGAGTGTGTCCTGGCCCTTCCCAAGGCTCCCAGGGGCCAGGGAAGAGGGAAGGCAGCATCAGCCACCTGGCTATGTTTTTTTCGTATAAAACATCTCTCTCCCTGCAAAGGAAATACAGGCGTCTTTACACCTCATCAGCAAGGTGGAACAGGTCCTTTACCTGACATGGTCTGGGCAGCACCAGAAACCTCGTCGTGCCGAGGATCGGATTACCTAAAGTTAACCAACGACAGCCTCAACCACTCCCAGTGTAGACGAAGAACACTCAGTAATGTGGGGGGACACTTGTCCAGCAACGTCACACGGAAAAAGCAGAATGCAGAGTTATGCATTATGTAACGTATAGAATCACACACAATGATTCTACACACGCACAGAACGAGAGAAACAGGGTAACTGTAGGTGAATGAGGGGTTCCAGGTGACTTCTGCACTTTGATGGATTTTCCTAATTTACCATAAGTTTGCATGGCTTTTTGAATCACAGAAAAAATGTTATATTTTATCTTAACCATTTATTAATAATACACATACCTTGTAAGTACATGAATATCTGACTCCTTCTGCATACAAATAACGTTAGCCCATGGGGTAAAATTTTATAACTGAACTCGGAAGTCGTTACGAATTGTGCGCTGGGACCCCAGATGCTCAAGAGGCACACCTGTAAACAAAAAATAGGGAAACCGTACGGGCTGTTATCACTGGAGCAAGGAGTCATTTTCCATAACTATCTGTTACCGATTCTGTTTTCGTTTGCCCACTAGAAATATATCCTCTCCATTTAGGCCCCCACCCTGCTCTCTCCAGGTGTATTAAGTGACAGCTTATGTGGAAATCAAATTCAGGTCAAGTTACCGACATTCTGTGTGTGGCTGGAGGTCAGAATTACCTTCATAAAGAGCCCTGAGGCCCAGAATGAATTTCTATTGATTCAGCATTCTACCTCCCAACCTCAGCTAACCAAAGAGACAGACAGAGAGAGAAACAGAGAGAGAGAGACAGACAGACAGAGACAGAGAGAAAGGGGGCAAAAAGGGTTCCCAAGCTTGGGCTTCAGCCTGTGTTTGCAAACGACCAAGGAAAAGAAAAGAAAGCCATAAGCAGGCACCACCAACAGGGTATATGGGTGGGAAGTTCCTTGTATTTGTAAAGGCAAATATTTGATTAGTTCACATCAATGAATAATTCCAATTGCCTGGTAATAGAAAAAATTGACCAGTAGCAGACAGCAAAGAAACCCCGGACGTGCCCTCCACGCTCCCTGTGTACTTTTTAGTGGGCACGAGGAACATAAGCCACCAACAGCAACTGCAGCCGAGACCCTGTGGGGGGTGGGGGCTATGGCCACTCTTCCTGCCACTTGCTGACCATGTGCTCTATTTTTTAGCACAAGTCACAGAGGCCTAAGGCCCCTTCCAGAAGTACCTGGCAACTAGCATTGGTTTAACTGTACACAAAGAAAGGGCATCTGGACTGCGGATTCCTCTAAAGATGGAGAAGCCAGGTCCTGTGGGGCGGCAGCCCTGGGCCCTGCTGTCCCCTCACCACCCACCTCTCTCGCTCCCACCCCGTGCTGCCTCGTGGGAGGTCAGTTTCTCTGGTCTGTTCAGGATACCTGGGTGCCGTTCTTAGCGAGATGCTCCTGACAATTTGTCTCCCTTTTGCACACACCTTGCTACTTTTATCTCACGTGTGCCTCATGCGTCTTCGAAAGGCGGATGGAAAAAGAAAAGTGATTTGAGACACGTATGTCGTCAGACCTTGCAACTCAAGATCAGACGGCATCGGGTGCTGACTGCTCATTTCCACTGTCAGTCCATCAGCTCTTCTCCCCGCCTCCTGCGCCCTCACCCCGGCCCCACCCATCTCTGCCCTGGCACCAAAGGGCTCCGACACAAATTCAAATCTGACCGTGACATTCCCGTGCCTAATCCTACCCGATGGCTCCATGTCCCCGGCTGAGAACAGACAGGCCTGCTCAGTGCATCTGCCTGACCCTCCTGGCCAACCCTTCTGGCAGCTTCCCTCCCGCTGTGGCCAGCGTTTCGGCCCCAGCAGAGCCTCAGCACGCACATGCACGCCACCCTCCACCCACCTGGTCACCAGAAGGGCAACTCCGATTCATCCTCCAAGTGTCGGCACAAACATTCCATCTTCCGTGAGCATGTTCCTCGGAAAAACTGTTTTCACTTAGGAATCGGTACCTTCTTTGGAGGAGACAGGAAGGAAGGCCTTGACCCTGGACAGGAAGTTCCACCCAACCTTAGATAATTCGTGCCTCTGCTTTTCCTTTCATCCAGTCCCCACGATTACTGATGAGGTGGACTCCGGACACCAGGTTAGAAATCACATTAATTTCACTACTAAGTCTCCTGGAAAACAGACAATTCGTGGAACCAGGCAGAGCTGGCAAGGTCTCCGGGAAAATGCACACAGAAGCAAAAACATCCAGCGTGGCGTTTTCCACCCCGGTGGGATGCACTTTCTCAGGGGCGTGAGTCACCCCCGCTTTAGTCACTCTCCCCACGAACGTTGGGGGTGCCGGGGGGCCCCTCGCCCTGAGAGTTAAGCTGTAAAGCCATCAGAGACTGGGTGCAAAGGCAGGGTCAAGGGAAAGAAGCACTGCCAGGCCGGCAAGGCCTTGGCAGAGGAGACCGGTCAGCCACGGGAGCTGCCCGGCCCCAGCGGGCCCTGGTGGTCTTTGGCCGGTGGGTTCCTAACTCCAATCCCTGCCGCGCTCTCCACACGGCCGGGTTTCCCGCATGCCTGCTCCCCCTCTCTTCTACGAACACATGCCATCTGTGACTCGCCGTCGGATTTAGGGCCCACCCTCACCCAGGATGACTGCATCCTGAGCTCAACTTCAAATAAGGTCCCAGTCACTGGTTCCAGGTGAACTGTACCTCTCGGGAGCTACCGTTGAACCCGCTGCAGGGAGCATGCCTCCCTCTGACTGAAACCTTGGCATTGACGCCCGTGGTCCCTGGCTGACCACATGGCCAATTATGATTTCATTCCTCAAGGAGCACGGTGTCTCCGGAGTTCGAGACTCCAGCCTTTCTGCAGTTACATTTGTTGTGGAAAATCCATGGGCCAGAGCTCTGGTTATACAGCTGAGTCCCAGGAGTGAATTAACTCTGTCCGTGCTAGAGAGAGATGGCCCATCTCTTAATATGTTGACACAATAGTCTTCCTGAGCTGGCTGCCCTGCGGTCAAATCCCAGTCTGGGAATTCCCTAAGGTGAGCCACCCAGACAGGGTCCTGGAGAGACCGCCTGGTGGCTGTTCCGCAGAGGACTCTCTCCTGTGACCAGCCAAGCAAGGACAGAGAAGCAGAGAAGACTGGAGGTCCTCCTCCAGCCGGCGGGCATTCAGGGTCCCTCCACCCTGTTTCTGTGATGACCGGGGGCATGGCCCTTGGAGCCAGTCTTCCGGAAGACGAGGGCAGAGCCAGTAAAGATGGCTGAAGAAGAGGGGAAGAACCTCAAAGACCGTCCTGGGCCATGACGGACTGTCTCGGGTGAGCAATGCCCACTCTCCAAGCACAACTGTGCTCTCCGGGTACGATTCGTGGCCAGGCAGCCACCGCCTGAGAAGCCAGACCCCCTGCACTGGAATTTGCCACGCACCCCAGCCCCTAATATGCTGTGTCAGGTGTCACTGGAACTGAAATCACACTTATCACACTTTCAAGGCTCTGTCCTGGCCACTACCAAAAATAGCCGAGAGAAATAGACCTACATGGAGGCTTTTTAGCCTGTTTTGCATTGCTGGCTTTGTTGTTATTTTTGGTGTTTTTGCATCATTTCCAAAGGATCTGGCTTCTTGGAGAAGCTGGTAGCTTTCCAGTGGTTAGAACTATTCTCTGTGACAGGAGAAAGACTCAATATTAAGATCTTAAGCGTCCCAGTAACACTATGTGTTTGTCCTTGGAAAGACATCCCAGCTGAGAAATGAAAGCTCCCAGATGCTTGTATCTGTGAGCTTCTGGCCAGGACAGAGATTCTCAGAGGGCGTGTGTTCGTGAGCAGGCCCCCGACGAGGAGACCGGGAAGAAGGCCCCTGTGCGGGGGGCGGAGGCGGGGCAGGCTTACGGCACCAGAGCTGGCGCCTGAGAATCCAACTGCAGTCACTCCGGTTGAAGCTCCTGAAGTCAGTTTAACTTAAAAATATGTCTTCGTGTTTGAAGTACACAGGTCTGCACTGAGTGTTCTGCCTGGTTTCCCTTCATTTTCTCTGCCCAAAATTAGTCTAAATGTGCTGACTTCCCGGTTCCTAATCAATGGTGGCCAACCGAGCGGAAATTCGGGGGCAAGGAGCTCTGGTACATTCCTGCACGGCCTCCTCCCGGCCCCGTGTCCACAGGCATCGGTGACAGCTGGTCAAAAGGGGCAGTAGATTCGGAGGGAAGAAAACAGCTTACAAGGAGAGGGCTGTGCATAATTTTGCATTTCCTTCCAGCCCCAACCCCTGGGTCTCTGCGTAATAGGAAAGGAAGAGTAAAACATTCTGGAAAACACACGCAGGGCAGCCATCAAATGAATCCTCTCAGGTGTCGGAGCCCCCCACCCCCGGGGCTCTTCAAACAGGAACTAACAATGGCATTTCAGGAAACATCAATGGACTTCCTAACTGCACATTTCCTATAAAGAAGGAGCGGAGAAAAAGGAAAGAAAAGTCATTCAGCTCGCAATAACCACAGAGGCTAACGCGTGCTCACTCTTACCCACTTAAACATTTCCAAGGTCAATCCCAAAGTGAGTACAGAAGTATCAGCGGTTGGTACAACTAGTTGTTGAACACACTTCTCTCACACTGACCCTGCAGATGCTGAGAATTTCCTACGCGGATTTCGGGATTGGCCTTGTAAACCAACAACTGCGCTCTGGCAGATATTTTGTGACATGGGAGGGTTTTTCCTCCTCAGGTGAGGATCGGACAGACGAGGGCCTGAAAGGACAACGTGGTGTCACCTGTCTGCCTTTATTTTTTTTCACGGGCGTTTTCTTGTTCAAAGAGGAAGCGTGTTCTGAAGGGGATCCAGGTAGGGCTACCTGCATGCTGTTCTGGAATTCAGCTCGGCTCAGGGGAAAACTGGGAATTATTTTCACATTCCATCTTCCGGAGCAACAGAGTCCATGTTCAACAGAAGCCCATTAAATTACAAAAGCAGCCGATCAGTGAAGCGGACCCTTTCTGTAGGTGAGACACGGCCATGCCTGAGTCGCCGTCTTGAAGAAACACGTCACCAACGTGTGAACAGGGACCGTTGCAGGAAGTGGGCCTTGGCACGCCTGCCTCATTTCACTGAAACCAGGGCACAGGGTGCACACTTCCAGACAAAAGTCAAGTCCGCTTTCACCACCGCTTCCCAACCCCCCACCAAGTTCACAGGCATTCCAGGAAAGCAGAGAGTTGTCTGCATGAAACCAAAGAATCACCCGGTGACCCCCATACAAAGTGAGTGTGAGCGACGTAATCCGTCTTCCGAACGACCTGGGAGACAGCGATACTATACCCCCGGGGGGAGTCTTCCCGGGGATCAGCGCTGGCCGAAACCTGAGGCCGCCCACGCTCTCACCATCGACGTCCCACCTAATGGAGCTGCAGGTACACTCGTGCGCTGCCCCTCGGAAGCTCCCAGAGCCCCTGCTTCCATGCTGGCCTCCGGGAGGAGCCTTGGGGTTGCCGAGCCTCCTCGGAGCCCTGTCATCTGCCACTGCTCACATGGCTTCCCTCGCACCTCAGCCACACTCCGACCTTGGAGAGGGCACTGCGAAGGGAGAGGCCTGATTAACTTTCCATTTATACACCAATTATTTTACTATTGGCACCTTCCTTCTGCCATCACTGACACAAAATCTTTTACGAAACAAAATGTTATAAATGAGAAATCGATTGGATATTTTAAAGTTTGCTTTGAACGTGGCCATTAGTAAGAGATGTCCTTTCCTAAGAAACGTCTGTGCCACTTCTGGGGCTGGGGCCACATCCAGTCGCTTTTAACTGCATTGACAGAAAAGTCCATTTTTCTACCTAAAAAAAGGAGGAAAAGGATGCGTCAGATCTGCACAAGCTAAAGCGATGCCAAAAGCCCATCACGCAAGGTCAACAGAGAACGGAGTTTTCTGGTTTTGCCGCAGACTCTGCCCTGACTGCCCCAGGCTCTGCCCCAGAGGCTGCTGCCTCCCGGCTCTTCCTCGGGTCTTCCTTCAGACGCCCCCTCCTGGGCCAGGCCCTCCCCAACCCATCTGCTGCCACCGTCCAGCCCCTGCCCCACCACCCCCGTCCACTTTCTCTACCCGGTTTCCTTCCGCACCCTCCTACACTCGCCAGTCTTCACACTGTCTGTCCCTTTGCTTGGCTTATTGCATGCCTCCCCACCTCACCACAAGAACGGGACCTCCTCGAGCACAGGGAGGTCAGCCGCATCTGAGGAACCCGGCACGGAGCCGGCCCCCAGCGGCCGCCATGACCCGGGCACGCCCGCCCCTGAGAGCCTGGAGCAGAGAAGGGAACTGCCCTCTGGCGTCTTGCCTGTGCCTGCTGCTGAGTTCTCTGCGGGGCTGGCTTCCCGGGAGCCCAAGCGATGTCATCACACAGGGCCCCATGTGTGGCTGCATGCTCTGCTGTCTCTGCCTTGAAACTCTTACTTTGACCTTTGAACTCGAGCTTGCTAAGTGGGGTTCCCCGGGATCATGGAGAGGTGCATGAGCAGACAACGTACATGAAACAAACAGGAAAGCTTCCCATTTTAGAGTCTTTAACGGCAATTTCCCCCACTTTTTCAACAAGCAGCCCCATTTTCACTTCGCACCGGGCCCCCGAGATGACAGGGCGGGTCCCGATTGCATACGTGTTATTTCTGGAAGGCAGCAAACCTTCCTAAGGGGCAGCAAGGCCGACGTCTGAGGGTCTACTCCCCCAGCTCGAGGCAATGTGACCTTATTGGCTAACAGCAGTGACCGCCGGGAAGCCCAGGCTCCATTAAACCAGAAACTGAGTAGAGCTGCAGGGGCAACCAGTTGCTTTTGGAAGGAAAATTGCTTTTGGAAAGAAAATTCTTTTATAAAAATAATTACTGGAAATGTTAATAGTAGTAGCTTGGAAACAATTTGTGTTGTTTGGAAACTTTTTCAAAAGTTATTTCTTGAAATCATGTGACAATATCTACCATGAGTGCACCATGTACTCAAACAAAATTATTTAATCCACCCCCCCCAGGGGAAGAGGTAGGGATTAGTGGACACAACCCAAGACTTCTCAAATGCTGGAGAGAACTTGGCTATTGAACAATTATGCAGATTCATAAAAAGCAAAGTGCATCTTGAATTCTACAACTTTATACTGTTGAAAAACTCTATGGACTGACAGGTTCAAGTAACATAGAGAAAACCTAACTGAACTGCTAAGAAAAATCAAAGTTAGACGGAGCCTTCATAAATGAACTCACCACGACTTCCAGATTTGATAACGTTTAAGAAGTCACATGGTCTTCCTCCGTAGCCTCAGCGGAGTAACGTTCCCCTAACTGGCCAGGCCTCCTCCACGCCTCTGCTCCACTGGTCTCCACAACAGGCTGCACCCAGAGGAACGGCAGGCACCTGCAGGGCCAGACATGGGGCGCCAGGGTGTGACTCGGCCGGGACACAGGGTCACAGAAGAGGTGGGTGGGCGGGGACCACATGTGCTGGTTAAGTGCGTGTTCGTCTGGGTTTTCTAAAGAGCAAAACCCCATCACGAGCAATCTCTTAGGAGAAATGCCTACAAGAGAACCCGGGGAAGGCACGGAGCCCACTCTGAGACGTGTGGGACCACGAAGCAGGTGACCTGCAGGGAGGGGAGGGGCGGGAGGGAGTGAGAGCGCATGTCTCCCGGACCGCGGCGCTTCTACACAGAGTTCGGCAAGGCACCTGCGGAGGCCTCCAGCCACACAGGGGGGTCCTGTCCCTCCAAGTCACACACCTGCTGAGGCAGGTATCCCGCTTTTCTCAGTCACAGGAAACGTGGCCTCAGCGCCAACCAGTGACAGATTTCAGAGCACAGCAGCTGGGGCTGTAGGTCCCCCACGACCCACCACGTCGGAGGTCTGAGGCCCTGCTCCCGGCCGCCACAGGTCCCCACAAAACACACCTGAGCCTGGCAGTGTGAGACCCGACCTGGCCCCCGTGAGAGTCCTGTTCTTCATCCCGTGCTGCACAGAGGTCATCTCTCTACATCTATGTGACCACTGACATGAGACTCCACTCGCCCGCCACCCCGTTCAGAGACATGGAAAAGATTCGCTCGTTGCAAAGTGGGCCTGGTGCTGCCCAGAGCAAACACATCCTCAAAAAAAGCTGCCCTTCGACACTTGTCGGCGGTCAGTCGCCCGCCCGGCCTCCGGGCCAGAGCACTGAGCAGGTGTGCAGGTTGCTCCACACCCCCCGGAGGTCACAGGGCCCTTCCGGAATGTGATTCCACAGCCAGGTGAGCAAAAACAGCACTGTTCACACTCATCAATTTTATGCCAGCTTTGGAAGCGTGAAGGAATCTCCCATTCTCTCCTTTCTATCCAGAAAAGTGTTCTCCCCGGGGCACTTCCCGGGACCCCATGCTTTTCCACGGGGGCACGGAGAGCCGTGGAGACCGCCAGCACCGAGGGCCGGGCTGCCAGGCGGTGGCTGTGGGCTGCGTCCCCCACGGCGGTCTCGAGTTACCAGCATCTTTCCGCCGAGGGAGGGACGAAAAGAGAGACGGTCTGTCGATATGGAACCAGCAGAGAGAACAACAGAAGGGCGTCCTTCCACACACACAGAGGAAATGCGAAACGCCAAGGAATACTAGCAGCTAAGCCTTCACGGGGGACCAAAAGGACAAGGAAAATTTGGCTGTTGATGTGTCCCAAATGCCACCTGGGAAAGCCGACTGCGAGGGGCTCCTCCGAGGGGAGACGACAATCGTCCCCCTCCAGAGCAGTTGGAGAAAGGCGCCAGAACCCCCCGGGTGCCAGAATTATGCAGTCCGTCCGTGTTCTCAGAAAAAGAGGAGCGGAGAACGGCTCAGCTGGCAACAAACGTGGTGAGCAGAGAAATAAGGGTCTTGAGGCTGAGACGGGAGCAACGTTCCCCTGAGCTCGTGAGCCGGGCCCGCGGCTACTCCACGCACTCCCAACAGTGAAGTCACGAAGTCACCGCGGGACGGTGTGTCGCCCGTCCAGGGCACTAGTCGTCTCCTCAGAAGCCCAAGCAGCCCCCCAGTCATCACGGCCCCCAGCAAATAGCCCGCCCGGACGTGCTCTCTCCGGAGATGGCAGCCCCTGTCCCCAGCTGAGCTCACTGCAAACCTGGCCGTGGTGGACAGCTCTCCTCCCCCACGACCCACCATCAAGAGCCCTTGAGCTCACTTTCTCCTGGGCCCATCGACTGCCACAGCAGCCTGCACCCCAGTCTAGCCGAAGGTCACTTCCAACTGTCTCCTTGACTCAACCCTGGCTCCACCCCCATCACTCTCCGAAGAGCAGCCAGTGACCCGAAGACCGAAAGAGGGTCATGTTGTTCCACGGTCGTGGAAGCCTCTCCAGTTCTGCTTCCACGACAAAGACCCCGTCCTCAACATGCCCCCAGGTGCTGCATGTGTGCGCTCCCGTCTCTCCTACGGGTCCACCCCATCTCCCCAGCCCCCCCCAACACACACAGTGGCAACACTGGCTTCTCCGGGTTCTTCAAATACTGTGCTCTTTCTCGTCCTAGAACCTTGGCAAGTATTATCTCCTCTGCTCCTTCTCCTTCTGTTCGCCTCTTACCTCCTGCGTTTCCTGAAGCTCAGAAGCCACTTCCTCAGGAGAGCCTTCCCTCGCACGCCCTTAACTGCCCTGTCCCAGCATGACTTAGGCGTCATCGCACTCTTTGTGGCACGGTCACCGTCTTAGTGTATTTGTGGGGTGATCTGACTAATCTCTGTCTTTGTATCTAGGAAGGCAAGAACCATGTGTTTCCTCAATTATTTACCCTGTGGTTAGCCCAGTACCTGGAACACAGATGGGTGGATGGGTGGGCGGAGGGATGGGTGGATACCTAACTACAGGAGTATAATAAATCCCTAAACAAACACATCATTTCAGGGGCAGAAACAGACGTCAAATGTAGACAAGCACTGATGGGTAAGTGCACCACATTCTCAATGTCTCGGTTGTTTTGAACGGGTAATACTGTCACCTGCTTCTCACCCAGAAGATATCCCTGCAGATTTATCCCTACCCCGCATCCTTCCACTCCACCCCTCACTGCCCTTACAAGGCATTCCAGTTTTATCATATCTTAGATCCTTTATGTCTCTGTATGCGGATTCGAGCAGACATGAATGTATGTTCTTGTTTTCCCTCTTTCCCGCACAAAGCAGGGCGTGCCCTGCGCAGCATGGGGCACCCCGACTGTCCCCAAAGCTCCCTCCGAGTCAGGTCACCGGGAGCCCTTTCTCTCTCTGAGCAGCTGCAGACAGCCCGCTGCACGGGTGCGCCGCGGCCTGTTGAACCCTCCCCTCCCACCCTCACCAGGCTCCTGCTCTCCAACGAGGCTACAGGGAATGACATTGAGCACGTGTCATTCTGCACGTGTCCAGGTCTGACTGTAAGGACTGTGAGTGCAGAAGAGGGACAGTCAGCTCGGTCAACCTGTAACGGCGCTGGTAATTTTGGTAAATTGCCATCCATCTATATTTTAAAGTCAAGCCTCACTTTGATCATCTACACTTTGCGTGGGGGATTAAGTTAAGAAACGGTGGGTGAACCTCAGAGCCGGACATGCCAGAGTTTGGACCTTTGCCTTATGGCCCATCATCAGCCGTGTCGGCAGGGATCAGAGACCCCCTCTCAGCCTCACCGCTGTGGTTTCAAACAACCTCAGTCCCGTCTTCAGCTGAGACTCTCCTCGCTGTTCTGGTTGCCAACGGGACCCCTCCCCTCGTACGCCCCACATCTTTAAATCCCGAATATCCCAAATGAAACTCATCATCTGTCACATAAGACTGGACCATATTCCTGTATCTCCAGTTACCCAGAGACGTAGAGTCTCTGCCCACACTCCTAATTCATCCACCCAACGCCGAGAATTTTCCCTCCCAAGACCTTCTGGAATCTACTTCTTCCTTTCCCCCATTGCACTCTCTCCGTGCAGGTGTCCGCAGCTTCCTAACTGCGCTGTGCAGAGGGGCTGGGCTGGCTCGCCCGACTCCGGCCTCGTGGCCTTGCAGGACACCCCCTGTCCCCAGCCACACGCGATCATCCTGCCACACAAAGTAGGCCCTGTTCCTCCCTCGACGGAGGCCACTGGCTTGTCCTCCTCCTCCTGTGGGCAGGTGACTAAGTGGCATGTCAACCACAGAAACCACGGCCTTCTCCCGCTCCCCCGCCAGCCCAGCTCCTGGCCTCCTCTGGGAAACCCGCCCACAGACAGCCTTGTCCTGGCACGGGGACTCTTCCCATGTGCCCTTCATTCACTGATTCGCTCAACAAATATTTTTGAGTGCCTAGTAGGTGACATTTATCCTTAATGGGAAAAGAGGTCTGGTGCACCCCAGACAACTGACCCCCTAGTTACGTCACGGGTGTGACAGACCTGTGAATCTCCTCCCCGCCTCTGGTGCGCAGGTGTCTTTGTAGGCCCCTGCTCCTCTCCTGGGCACCGCTGGAATCTGAGGTCCAGGAATTATCTGCTGGAGGGTGGGGAGCTGTCCCAAGTGCTGCAGTGGCACCCAGAGACTCTGCCCAGTAGGTGCCAGTGGCGCACAATCCCCGGGTTGTAACAACCAAAAATCTCTCCAGACCTTCTCAAAGGTCCCCGGCGAGTTAAAACCTTCTGATTGAGAAACTCTGTGTTAGGGCATCTCCGATACTTGCCACTCCATGGCTGACACGTCCGAGCAACATGACGTCATAGTGGGTGGAGCAGAGTGGCATTCTGCAGAAGGTCAGGACACCCAAGGTCCCTGCAGACGTGTGCGCAGCGGCTGCGAACTGCTCTCCTCGCGTCTAGGGGCCACCGCTCACCCCCCCGCATGTGGGAACTGGGGAGAAAGCGTCAGCCCGATCGGCAGTCACGCGCCGAGCTTGCGTGGTCGTTCACCCTCCCGGTAAACAAATCCCGTCCAGCAGGACAGCTTCAAGAGCGACGATCACCTGCATAAGTCGTGGTGGCCTGAACGCCCGCCAAGGCTCATCTGTGATGACAGAGACTCAGGGGACCTGGGCCCACGCCCTTGACTCCTTCACGTCTTCGGTGGTGACAAGAGTATCTGCGGTTCCTCCTGAGATCCATTATTATCGCCTCTGTGGGGTCACAATGTAACAACCTAGAGGGAGAGGCCACTGTCTCCCAGTCTCAGGGACAGCCTCGGCCATGCCACCCGGAGCGGTTCAGGCCGTCTGGATCCAATATTCTCCGCCTCAGCCAGGCACCCGTCACCACCCGAGGTCTCCAGGTCCCACCGTTTCCCTCGAGGGGAATTTTCTTCGACGCTGAGGAGCCATTAAAGCTTTACACTTAGCCTCTCGCATTCCTGTCCCTCTGTAATCATATCCTGACGTTTATTTAGCACCTCGTGCCCTGCAGCTTTAAGAGACCAGACACTCTTTGAAAACTGCCCCGGGGTCCCTGGACTTTCAGGGAGAGCCTCAAGACAGCACTCAGCTGCCCTGTGCCTGCCGTTTCTGCTCCCGGAGGCTGCCAACGCCTTCAGACCGCCTGCACCACGATCCTGACGGTCTCCGTTGCCACAAAGTGGACCAAGCACCACGACGACCAGATTCCTCCGCACTTGACCTTCCACATCCCACTTCCAGGGATGGAGAGAGACCTTCAGACAGGCTCTGTCCACTCAAAGCAGATACGCCCTTAGGACGAAGAAAGGTATACCAACGGCGCTTATGAAAGAATGCACCCAGGCAGCAAAGACTCAGGAAGGTCTGCTCTGTGTCAGG